>JAZAYU010000054.1:1076604-1278999 GCA_038501625.1 Corbicula japonica
AATCGGTGCCCGCGTTAATTGGTCCTTCAGTGACTTAAAGGCCTTGTCTTGTGCCATGCCCCAGTTCACTTTGTTTGGCTGACCTTTCTTTGTGAGATCAGTCAGCGGCGCGGCTGTCTCAGCAAATGATGGGATAAACCGCCTGTAGTAGCTGGCCAAGCCCAGAAATGCCCTAACTTGTCTCTTCGTGACTGGAACTTCAGCTTGACGAATTTTCTCCAGCTTTTCTTCTTCCATTTGAAGAATACCATTGCCAACCATGTGCCCGGTAAATCCAATATTGCTAAAGCCTATTAGACATTTAGAAGGCTTAACTGTTAGGCCGGCACTTCTAATTCTGGCAAACAGATCTCTCAACATGTCCAGGTGTTGCTCCCAAGATACTGTATGCCCCAGAACATCGTCGACATAGTTGTCTGTATTGTGGCAGCCAGCGAGCAATTTACGCATCATGCGATTAAATGTAGCTCCTGAGTTCATCATGCCAAAGGGCATTTTTCGGAATTGATAGGTTCCGGACTCCGTTGTAAATGCCGTATATTGACGACAGTCTTCAGCAACTGGAATTTGCCAGTAGCCTTTGGCTAAATCAACCTTTGTAAAATACTTGTCGGCCGTAAGCTTAGCCATTATGTCGTCAACATTGCCCATAGGTTCTGTGTCAAACTTGGTGACGGCATTTAACTTTCTAAAGTCAATGCAAAATCTATTACTGCCGTCCTTCTTTCGCACCATCACTATGGGCGAGTTATACTCTGATGTGGCTGGTTCGATGATATTGGCTTCGAGCATAGCCTGTACTTCTACTTCCACATCTTTCCTCTTGGCGTATGGTATTGGGTATTGCTTCACCCGTACAGGGGCTGTGCTTGTTAGCTCCACCCTATGTTCGGCCAAAGATGTGCATCCAGGTTGTTCCGTGAATATGTCGCTAAACTCTTTCACAAGCTTTAATGTCTGGTCCCTTTGTTCAAGCGACAGCTCATTGCTTATTTGCACATCTTTGTATGTTTCCCCCGCTGTAACATTTGGTAGTTGCAGGAGGTTTTCGTCGTCCACAGCACCTAAATCGTCATCAATCTCTGGCTCAATTATAGCCACAGTTGCGGAGACAACGTCCGTTCTTACTTCGTACCGTTTGAGAAGATTGATGTGATAGGTGGCTATCCTGTTTTCGACCTTCACTCTGTAGTCCATCTTATTGACTACCTCCACCACTTCATATGGACCTTTCCATTGAAGCATCATCTTGTTATTATTGGTTGGTAGAAGGACCAACACTTTGTCACCAACTTTCAAGCTTCTTGGTCTAGAAGATTTGTCATAGTGGTGCTTATAGCTCTGCTGTGATTCTTTTAGGCTTTCCCTTGCTACCTTGCAGGTTTCTTCTAAACGCTGCTTTAAATTTAACACAAACTCATATGTATTTCTAGCCTCAGGTGTTTCTTGCTCTGTCCATAATTCTTTAAGCGCTTGCATCGGGCCTCTAACAGTTCGGCCATACAGGAGTTCAAATGGTGAAAAACCCGTACTTGCTTGTGGAACTTCCCTGTATGCGAACAGCACAGCAGACAAATATCTATCCCAGTCTTTCGGCCTTTCTTGGCACATTTTCTTTAACATGGCTTTCAACACCCCATTCATTCTTTTACATAATCCGTTGCACTTTGGATTATAGGGTGTTGTGAATAGCTGTTTTACTGAGACCAGTCTATTGACTTCTCGCATCATATCAGAGGTGAACTGGGAACCTCTGTCGCTTAACATCTCTGTTGGGAAGCCTACTCTGGAGAATATGTCGAGCAATGCCTCAGCAACTCGCTCTGTTTCTATCCTGGGTAGCGCTACTGCTTCAGGATATCTTGTTGCATAGTCAACCACAGTCAGTATATAACGATTTCCCCTATCGGATACTGGCGTGATTGGTCCAATGAGATCCACAGCCACTCTGTGAAACGGAACATCAATGATAGGCATCTGGCCTAATGGCACCTTGGTTACCCTTCCCTTTGGAATGGTCTTCTGGCATATGTCGCATGAGCGACAGAACCTAGTTACATCACTAGTAATGCCAGGCCAATAGAAGCTTGTCATGATCCTGTCTTCTGTCTTCTTTGCAGAAAGATGCCCTCCAACTATTGACTCATGGGCAAGCTCCATAACTCTTTTTCTAAATGAACTTGGGACTACAATCTGTATAGTCTCAACTATATTTGAACTTCTCTTCTGTTCAAATATCCGATATAAGACACCTTTGCGGTCTTCATATCTATATTTATGACCACCTTTGGTCATCATCTCTTTGCTGATCAAGGCGTGTGACCATAGTTTGTTCAACGAAGTGTCTTCTTTTTGAGCACGTTTCAATGAATTAACATTGATCTCTGAGCTGCAAGAGGGTGTTGGGACATTCAATGCGCTGACCGGTTGCTCAGCTTTCTTAGCTTGGGCTCTTGTCATGACTGCAGCAACTTTTGTCTCCAGTATAGAGGCGTTGTTTGTTTCCTGATGCTTAGTCCAGGTTGGGTCGGGTTTGTCAAGCACACCAGGTATATTGCCTAAAACAAGATCACATATGAGTGATTTTGGCACCATGACCTCTATCTCTCCTTGGTAATATGGAGTGTTAATGATTATTTTAGCAGTTGGAACAGTCTTAGCTTGGCCATCGATAGTTATCATAACTATTTGCTTTCCTGACAACTGATCATCACGGACTAATTCCCTCCGGACCGCTGCTAGCTCACAGCCTGTGTCCTCTAAGGACTCTCACCTCTCTGTCTCCGACATACCCTGTTCGTATGTCTAAGTTACGCTCACCTTCTAGCATCTCTATGGTACATGCTCCAGTGATGACTGGCATGGACTCGCCATTTGCTAGCTTTAGTTGGCCGTTCTCTATATTTTCGCTTATAGAAGCGCGCATGCATAATGCTGACACCTTTTTGTCATTTGCTCGGCCTTCATCATTTTTCACAGTCTTTTGATTTCCTTTTGACCCATCGCGAAATCGGCAGTCTCGTGCAAGATGACCAACTTTGTTACAGTTGAAGCACGTTGGCCTAGAATTGTTTGCGCCAGACTTTTGTGTTGTCTCCTTATTCTGATCATTTGATTTGGCCGCCTTATTTGGCGTATGATTTGGCTTGGAACTTCTGTTGTGTGTAATTGACCCTCCATGGGCTTCTATATATTGCTCGGCGAGCCTGGTCACATCTTCGACCGATCTTGGCATTCTTTCTTTTATGAACAGAGTCAAGTCCTGAGAACAACTTTGAATGAATTGTTCCCTTATCAAGAGATCTGACAGAGCTTTGTACGTATCCTCTATTTCTGCCATCTCTGTCCATCTATTGAAATATCGCCTTAGCCTGGCGATGAACTGGAACACAGTTTCGCCCTGTAATGGCTTGCTATCTCTGAACTTCAGCCTGAACCCCTCTTCAGTCAGCTGATAGCGTCTCAACACAGCTTTCTTTAATGCTGTGTAATCGTTGGCCTCTTCTGGAGGCATGCTTGTATACACTTCCAAACCTTTGCCAGTTAATAGTGAGCTTAAACTCACAGCCCATGTGGATTCATCCCACTTCTGGCTCTTGGCAAAGCGTTCAAAACGTTCTATATAAGCGTCCATATCATCTTTGGACTCTTCAAACTTCGGCAGCTTAGGTCGCAAAGACTTGCTGTTCACAAACTCTGTTGTTGATGCAGCCTTGTCACCTAACTCAGCCTTTAGACGGAGGAGCTCAATCTCTCTGTCTTTCATCTCAAGCTCGTATCGCCGTTGTTCATCAAGACGTCGTTCTTCGATTTCTTGCTGCTCCTTCTGAAGTAGCGCCTCTTCCTTGCGAATTTGGGCTTTGCGTTCTAGACGCTGCGCTTCGGCTTCTTGCTCATCCTTGCGAATTTGGGCTTCGCGTTCGAAGCGTTCCATCTCCCGACGCTGAGCACGCTCTTCTCTTTCATGGTACTCAGCCTCCTTCTTTTCAACGTATGTTGAAAGCTCTGAGCCTTTCAGCCCAAGCCTTTCGCCTAGCGTTATCCACTTTTCGTAGTCCATATTTGGCTATATAGTTGAGAAAGCACAGCTGATGATACCTTCTGTTAACTATCCCGGACGAGCCCCCAATTTGTCAAGAGCTACCGAGAGAACCTATGTCTTTATTGAAGACTGTTCAATCTTTTAGCTTTGAACAATATAAAAGGGTTTGTTAACAAGGTGGCGATGCCTTAGACTGTGGTTTATATACCAACTATATAGTAATTTTTCTCAAGCTACTTTGCTTATATGATTGAAATGAAATGTTGAGCTATGTGATTTAAAATGATTTTTATTGAAAACTAATTAGAGTTGATCACAGACGTTTTGGTCTCAACAAGTTTCTTTATAAGCCACGACTTTCTATGGACTATATCTATGAGCTATCTACTGAGCAGCTTCAACTCTGTGGACGTAAGCCACTACTTTTATGTTGGAACTATGAATTCCAGCTGTATGGAGTTCCAACTCCTATAAACTCTAGGAATCTTGACAACAGATTGTTCGATCTATGCTGCCTTCTCAGAGAAGCTGGGCTTCGTAAGAGACTACGGCAGCAGTCGAAGGAACCGTACACTGTATATCAGATTCAGCTATTTGTGTTACAACACTACTATTGTACTACGTACTAAGTAACCTCTCTGAGGAGCAAGCTCACACAGAGAACGCGGAAACCTTTCGGTAGCACAAATATTGGCCTCGCTAACTACTTTAAGCCAGCCAGTTGGCCTCGCTATCTATCTTAAGCCAGCCAGTGTTGTATTTACACAACTTTTTGGTTGCTGTTAAACAACTTCTTGTTCCAAAAGTTGAAACCGACCCCTTTATATTTACCTTATATTTGACAACAGAATGGTTACAAGCTATAATACAATTTTACATAGGACCAAAACGTCTTCAAAACGTCTTAAAATCACAATTTCACTAAATGCTAAAACTTTCACAAAATGACATTATCTATGTCAAGCAGAATTGTTAGTGCATCAATCTGTGTGATGAAAACAATTTTACTCTAATCATTACAATTATTATACATGAATGTATGATTTCATATATATATATATATATATTAAATATACATATATAATAACACAGACAATTACAATCATTCCTGACACTCTAGTTAACAAGTTAATTAATGAAATAAGACTCTGGTTGAAAATCGAATGCCAATTGGACTTCTCTTTTGAAGAAAAGAATTTCACATATTCAAATGAAAATAATGAGGTGAAAAACTATATGTATTTAATATCTAAATATTATATTTACAAAACTAAGTTTAAAGAAAGATATAATTTACACCTATCGGTACTTTTGTTTAAAGAATATTTGAGACAAAAACTAAAAACAAAGAAATCTATTGCACATATACATGGAAAACAAGACTCTTTCAAAAAAAAAATAATCGGCAAAATACTCATTGAGACTGTTAGAAATGAAAATCTCTGACTGTTCCAATTAAATTAAAATGCTAGTCTTTACATAAGATGGGTATTCTTCATTCTGAATAATTTAAACCTGCCACAAAGTAAGACTAAGTTTTTCTAACCCGATATAACAAGCATAATACTAAACAAAAAATACTATTTACAACACGCTTTGGGGGTCAAAGGGGAAGAGGGTGGGAATTGCGCGATCCTTTATTACTTTTTATGAATTATTATGTTTGTTTTTTGTTCTTGTTGTATTACATTCTAAAAAGTTTCGGTGTTCCCGTCTACATGAATAATTAGTTATCTTCTCTTTAGACAGCAAATCACAAATGAACAATATGAAATTGTATGTAGTAATTTGATTACTTATAATATGTATGGTATGGATATGTCAAGCCCCATCTTGACATATTATAACATTATGCAATTGTAAAAGAATTGAAAAATAAACGGGGTGACCCTTAAATAGGGCCCGGAACGAAAAAAAGAGAAAACAATGGGCGAACATGAACAACATGAGTAGAAATGAGTTTCGACTAGGGATCTAGGAAAATAAATCATGTGTCTAACAAATAACACCAAAAGTACAACAAATCTAAACAGTTCTAGTTAATTTTGAATCATCCCAAATAATCTTGTGTAAAAGTTCCCTTGATATCTTTTAATTGCAACTCCTCTCCTAAGTGACACAAACACATGTAAGAAAACTAATTATAATTAATCTTTTATTTACAGGCTCATTTAAGGGTTGGTAAAGCAAGGCGAGGTCTTCAAATGATGGAGAAAGCAAAGGCAGCCTTTATAAATGCTTACTGCAGCATAGACACTTATGTTGAGGACAAAGTGAAAGTAAATATTCTTGTAGAACTGGCGTCTGTTTGCTCCGAGATGCCTAAATCTGTCTGTAAGTATATTGTATAAACAAACCGTTATTTTTATGTCAGTTCAAATACGTCTATCTGCCTTATCTTTAAAATTTGTGTTTGGTTATCTTCTATTTAAAAGTAAATAACAAAGTTGTTTTTACGAAGGTTTTCAGTTCTATTTTATGGTCCTTCGATTCAATGACAACAGAAATGAAACGGACACATTAGAATTCTCCAAATTTGCAAAACAACTACAATAAAATATCACAGAAGTAATAAACAAATAGCTATATAAAATTTGCAAATTAACCTATGGTTATCATACTTTACGAAATGGCTTCCTCTTTTGAGTCACATTTTCAGATTTCCCGATTACCAAACAGATAATAATTATAACATTTTAATTACCCCTGTCGAAATATTATTCAGTTTTGTTTTGCAAATTCTTTTAACTTCCCGTATAAGAAAGACACATTCATTTTTATTGATTTCTGTTTATTTGCTTTAAAATCGAATAAAACGTATTGAAGCTTTAATGTGTGGGAACTATTCACTCAACGGTAAAACAATAATGCTTTAACTTAAAAAATCAGTCATTAGTTTCGTGAATGTCGGCGGATGATGGGCTAGCGGATTTCAACTTTTTCAGCAGTGAAACTTGTCTTAAACAGGCTCAGTCAATCCGAGCCTGCAATATTTTCATATTTGTCGTGTTCAGTAGCTTTAAAAGATCCCATTTAATCTATCTTAAAGAAATGTCACTTGGTACAAATAATTACATTTCATATACAATGTATTTCGCACAGAATTAAAACTCTCTTTATTTTGAAAATGAAATAAACTTGAAACTCATGATAATTTCATTTTGATTATGACATTTTTAAACAGAGAGACTATCATAACTGCAACAGTATATTCTAAAACACTTAGTGATAAATAGTGGTACGCCATTTTTTCATTTGCTGACCTCTGTGGCTGCACGAATGTGGCAAATGATGCTGTCTAGCTCTATTAATTTCAGTTATCTCGCAAATTTTTCTCGGGATATTTAGAGGTCGTGGAAATGACATATTAAACTACGAGTACTACATGTATGCTAGTTGTGTGTTTTTAAAGCAATCAATATTGCAGTATTCTTGATAACCATACTGTTCTGAACGGTCCAATGCATTAAACCCGATAAATCTGTTTTTATGCCCCAACAAAGGCCCTCATATAGAAATCGCTCTGTACGCAGGTCCGTCTGCCTGTCCTTCCACCGGTTCGGTAAAATGTGTCCTCGCTTTATCTCCAACACTGCTGAGATATTTCACCGCTAATTCCGGATTGAGCCCAACTCAATATTTACACATATAGTATCGTGCTCAACGGCCTTTAAAGAACGTAATGATTGAATGTACAGGGAGACTTTTTACAGCCGCCATACGGAACAAACAATGCTACTGTGATTTCATAGAGAATAATGAACATACTTGAAAGTCTCACAAATACGAAAAATATCAAAATTAGCAGGCTCGGTTTATAACATGAGGGATTAACTACAGACTTCAAGCAATTGATCTTTATCATTCCAAATCATATGTGGTAAGGTTCGTAACTCTAGCAACCATATTTCCTGATTTATCTTCTCATTATATCATTTTAATTTATTACCCCAAAGCAATACAAATATGACAGCAGTGCCTAGCAAACCACGCAAAAGACAGTATATACCATCCGTATCTCCCAAAATGAGGCTATTCTAAAGTTTACGTATAACAAGTATTTGCCAAAAGTTGAATGTTTACTTTATGTGTTGACTTTTTGTAGGGAATGTGCAGAGAATGATAGAAGGTCTACCAACTGATGAAGGACATTTATGGGCTCTTGCTTGCTATGAGCTGGCTAGCAACAACAATTGGAAGAAAGCAGCAATTGCCTACTATCAATTCAGTAAAAATGTTCGAAAGATATTGCATCTGACATGGACTCTAAAACCATTTAGCGATCTTAACATGCTCAAGGTAGTCAAAATATGTCATAACTATATAGTTTTCAACTGGATAAGTATAACATTTTAGGAAAGTGAAATATGCATATCAGGAATTGCCACATTCAGAAGACACAACCTCCCGACACAACCAAGAAGAAGAGAATAGGGGAACATGTCTTACAAAAATGATCAGCTTCAAAACAGATACCACAAACCACCTTGGTACGGTCAGTGGCAAATCAAATTGCCACTGAGGGGTATATATCAGGTTTTAGGGTGCATCAACCTCACTCTTGCCCAAACAGGTTCTCATATCAACAAACAAGTACAAGCTGTTTTAGTGAAATTACCCCAAACAACACATCAGCTCAACAATGTTGCTTGCAAAAACAACAAACATATAAAACATAATATGATTATACCATTACAAAGTCAAAGGGGCAGGTACTCAATGATCTTGAGACGAGAGCACCTGGAGTCAAATCAGCAAGAACACTTTGACAGGGATAAAAGAAAAAAATCAAGCTCTGCGTTCTTATAAATGATAGTGTCTTTAGCTGGGAGCGAACCCGCACCGTCACGGCGACAGCGCCTAGCCCTGCAATTCCTGCCACGCATCAAACTGAGCTAACCGGGACAACCCCAAAAAAGGTTGATCGGATAGCCCTGATATACGTAACAATCACTGTATGAAATCGGTAAAGGCTTATTTTACTGATAACAGCACTGACTAAATGAACGGGGAGACTTTTTACGGCCGCCACACTGCAAAAATTGCGCTACTGTGAATTTTAAATAATAGTGTCTTTAGCTGGGAGCGAACCCGCACCGTCACGGCGACATCGCCTAGCCCTGCAATTCCTGCGACGCAACAAACTGAGCTAACCAGGACAACTCCAACAAATAGCGCTACTGTGAATTTCCTCATAATCTTTCATAAACTCTTTGTGCAACCAATGAGGTAAGCTTAAGGCTTAAATGTAGATGGATTAATTACTAGGCATGCAGATCGCTGTAGAATATCGTCTTGGTATCCTTTTTTTGTGAATTTAAAGATGTTTTTATCGAATAAACAGGAGAAACTAACATTGCCTTTTATTTTCTTAAATCTAAAAATTAAATCTATTTTTGTCATTTGAAGCTCGTTGAGCACGATACTTCTCCCAGTAAATTCAATCAGTGCTGTAAACAGTTACGTCCTTTGAAGGTCGTCGAGCACGATACTTATGCACTTTGTCAACAGTACTTCTAAAATTGCTTTTGTTTTAATATTTCGGCCAGTGTGTAGATGGGTGGTTTCAATATCCCAGCCATTATAGATTCGGATATTGTTCAATCACACAAAGAATATACTTCCTGCTTTTTACATTTTGCCTTTGGCTTTGTCTGTGATATTTTAATATGAGGTTTTATATTCTCAGATCCCCTGTAAAACTCTATTTTGTTTAGTTCCGCCCATTGTTTTCTCGTTTAGGGCAAACCCATTATTTTATCTGGGGCCATACGCCGCTGAACATGGAATGGTATTAATCTGAAAATACCACATTGAAGGTTCCATGTTCATCGCCATATGCATACCATCGTTTGGGATGGATCAAAATCGTACAGTTTATTGATGTAAATATTGAGTTGCGCGCACCCCGAGGCTAGGCGGCTTAGGCAGTAATATGTATTTCCATTACTTCCCATGAACAGGCTCAATCAAACCGAGCCTGCAATATTTTCATATTTGTCGTGTTCGGTGGCCTTCAAAGTTCCCTTTTCATATATTATGTACAATGTTAACAGTACCTGTAAAATTATTTATATTTATAGTACTTCTAAATCTACTTTTGTTGAAATATTTCGAATATTTTAGGTGTTTCAATATCCCAGCCAATATTGATTTTGATATTGTTCAATCTCTCCTAGGATATACTTTCTGCTTTATATTTTGTAGTTGTGCAAGAACTAGAGTGTGCAATATATTATGCTTTGTAAGGTGTTTTATATGCATTTTGCAACCGATACATAGCAGGCACTTTGTCTTGTTTCAGCTCAACACTGATGTTTAATGTTGTTGTAGTTAGAGTATGTGCAATATCACTCTCAGATGAAGAAGTCGGTGTATAAGCATTAGGGCTATTAAGTTCTTCAGTTTTAATAGTAATATACTGTATCGTCACACAATAATTACATTATTAGAAGCCTTTGGTAATAAAGCAACGTTTATTTAATAAAATGATATACCTGTGTTAACTTTTTGAATATTTGTTGTTGTTTTTTTAGTGCATTAGGCTCAGCATGTTCTCTCTTTCACCATTTATTACAAAATACGTTTAAAGACTCAGCCATTTCCACACGGCATGCATAAAAATCAATCTTGGATGGAATTCTATATTTGGGACATTTGGAAATTTAATTACGGATTCTAGAGATTTTGATTACATTAAAGTCACCGGTAACATGATTATGACTGACAGGCTTACAGCAATATTTAGAAATTAAACACTCTCAATATTTTGGTGTATTTTCAATAAACTGTAAATCAGAAGGAAATTATAAGGTTTGGGCAATGTACAGCTTACTTTAAACCGGCAGTGAGTTTATTTATGTCCTGTGATTATTAAACATAATGTTGTCAAGATATTCTCCCATAACTTTTATCAAACTTTGAAGGAAGTATTTTATGATTGTGGCTTATGTACCGATATAATTATAAACATTGTACTCAAATTGGTCTCCGTAATTTTCAAGACAGACGTTTTGCCTGTAACTCTGTACAGTCACTGCTATGCTTCATATGGCTTGTTTTAAACAAGAACTGTAAAACTTTATCCAGGATCATCGGTGATTTGTCGATTTATTAAAAGATCTCTGGTGGGGTACACGTTTTAAATTATCATGAAATACTATTTTTAACTATTTCGCTCTTATCAAATTAAGTTTTCCTGAGCACCAGCCTTTTAGCTCGTCAATGCTATAAGATTCTTATGTTTTACATGTTTGTGTGCTTTTCATGCAACATTATTGAGTTGATGGGTAGGTTGGAGTTACTTCACCAAGACAACTTGTACTTGTTTGTTCCTATGAGAGCCTGTTGGGGCAAGTGTGAGATTGGTTACCCTAGAACATTGTTTAAACCCCCAGTGCCATATTTTCTCTTTTCGTTAAATGTGTAAGGTGTCTGTTTTGATATTGTCTCCCTTTTACTGTTCATCTTGGCTCTTGGGGGAGGCTGAGTTTTTGTGCGCTGCAACTCTCGATATGCATATTTCACCTTTTTTCGTGTTTCATTTTCATGCCTACTGATGACAAGTAGTTTACCGGAAGCACTAGTACGTGTAGTTTGTAGTTTTCAAGGATCCTTGCTGGACGTTTGCCACATTAAATGTTTGTTTTTATTTTTTAAATAAATTGTAAATGGTGATAAATAGATTTTCTTTTAAGTAACAATATCTATATTGTAATTACGGTCAATTTGTTTTAGAAGAAGTGCAAGTTGGTTTATTTGTTTTATAACAGGAACATCCGTGGGGTGTAGACATAATGCTCTATTTCCTGAATTGTGGCTGTAACAGGAAGACAATTTCTCTAGAACACGGTGATACCTACCTCCACGCTGTAATCAGGATATCGCTGGTAGTTGGTGAGTATAGTTTTTTCTTGAATATCACGATTGTCCATTTATTCTTTTTTTGCCAATATATAGTATTCTAACCATATTGAAGTCATCTGAGACCTCTTAAACATAACTTATTACATATTTATTAAAATTTAATCATTGAATCAGTTTTATCTATTCCGAAACTTTTACAGATTAATATTCCCACCACAACTTACGTGACAGGCACAAAAATTCCAAATCTGATCTATTGACGAAATCTGCAAATAGAACTACTGGTGTTACATATCATTAAACAAAATAAAACAAAACAGTACAAAAATGCTTTATGAAAAAGAAATGAAAAAATGGCATTAGTGGTTACATAATGGGCACATGAATTATGTAATGCTTCAATTAATTGGGATGAAATAATGTATAAATGCACCATTTTCACAAAACATAGACTTTATCGAATGTTTTAAAGCTGGGTTTTTATTTCAGTGTTGTCTTAACATAGTGTATTTTCTGGTTTTGAACATAAGATCTTCAGTTTTGTGATTGCATGTACATGCTTTTACCTTTTAAACTCATTTTAATATATCTTTTGAGCGGTTTGCTATTCAAAATATAAGCAACATATTATTCAGAATTAAATTAGTGTTTGTAATAATATGGTCATATGACCAAGAAGATGCTTGTTAACAATCACAAATGCAAAAAAGCTATTATACCATCTTTATATACTTCTCTCCTCAGCAAGTTTAGAAACAAATTACAACAACAACCGGACAATTTTCTCTTCCTTCCTCTTGTAAAAAGGTGAAATATGCATATCAGGAATCGCCACATTCAGAAAAAACAGCCTCCCCACACAGTCAAGAAGAAGAGAGGGAGAGAGCGTGGTTAATAAAATGATCAGTTTCAAAAGAGACACCACTAACAATTAACAAACATGAGAACCCGAGGGGTTACCGCCTTGGAACGGTCAGTGGCAAATCAAATCGCCACTAGGGGTTTAAACCAGGTTCTAGGGTGCACCAACCTCACACTTGCCCCAACAGGTTCTCATATCACAAAACAAATACAAGTTGTCTTGGTGAAACAACTCAAACCCACTTATTGGCTCAACAAAGTTGCATGCAAAAGCACACAAACATATAAAACATAAGAATTTAATAGCATTGCAAAGCCAAAGGGCGGGTACTCAATGATCTTACCGAGACCAGAGCTCCTGGAGTAAAATCAGCAAGAACACGATGACAGGGATAAAAGAAACAAATCGAGCTTCTAGGTTCTTTTAAGAAAAGATTTCCCCATAAACCTTCATAAACTCTTAAACCCCTGCCTGTAAGGTCATTTAAACTTAATTTTACAATCCCTCCTCTTTACATTCCTACTCGAAAATGTTTTAATCAAACTCGAAAACGTTTTAATTAAACAGGGAAGTAAGTTCGAAAACTACCAATATAGTTAAAGATGAACATATGTACTTGTTTTTTCCTCCGAACATTTAGATTTATGTTTGTTGCATACATGAAGAATATTTAAATTATGCGATCACCCATGGCCGGCTTCCTGATGTTTGTCTGAAGCTTAATTCCAACACTTTCAATTTGATTTTGGAGGGTAAATTCGGGTAAATGATAATCAATGAACAAACAACCATCGATTGTAGCTACCGTTGAATTTTCTGTTTATTGTTACGTTCACTATTGCAATATTTCCATAGTGAAACTATCTAATCCTAATACAATATAACCGTGTGATCTTTATGGCCTTATGTGATCATGTATTATTTATAAGGAAACCTTAGAATGCTTGAGTACCTGGTAGAGCAGTATTGCCGTCGAGGTGATACAGACCAACACAAGTTAGACACCAGTAACAACTCTGTCCTACATGCTGCTACGAAAGAAAAAGAAGTTGACAAAACTAAGAGGTAAGCACAGTAGCAGGTTATAACGACTGCAGTTTGAATATGTTTTACAGCATTTGATAATTAGCTCATGGTCATGTCACATTCAAACCGTAAACATTATTACTCAGTGCTCAGTGTAGCCTTGTTAGTTGAGGAAGACTTAACATGTCTACATTGGGGTTTATCCACCATGATGCTAAGCAGACATGTGGTAGTCGTAACCTTGTAATCTAAATTAATTGCATTTAATTACACCTTAACAAGTTATAGGCATCCCAATGGGAACTAATTGTGCACCCATTGTTGATGATCTGTTTTTATACTGTTATGAAAGAGACTTTATGTTATTTCTTTCTACTGAACATCAAGATGATATTATTACAGCTTTTAACAACACCTCGAGGTACCTTGATGATTTATTAAATATAGATAATAACCATTTTCCATTACTGGTTAATAAGATCTACCCTAAAGAACTACAACTTAATAAAGCGAACACTTCAGAACAGCAAGCAAACTTTCTCGATCTAAATCTGTCAATTGAAAATGGTTATGTCACTACTAAAATATATGATAAAAGAGATGATTTTAATTTTAATATAGTAAATTTTCCGTTTTTAGACGGCGATGTTCCCCGTGCAACATCTTACGGGGTTTATATTTCACAGCTTGTTCGCTTTTCAAGAGCTTGCAACGATATTAATGATTTCAATGAACGTTATCTTTGCATTACAGAAACACTTTTAAAACAAGGTTATCGGTATCACAAATTAAGGAAAACATTTTGCAAGTTTTATCGTCGATACCAAGATCTAATTCATAAATACAGGTGCGGTTTAAAATCACTTAGAAGATAAAGGGCAATGTTAATTTCTCCCGGTTATTCGTAAAAACCATCTGTAAATTTAAAAAGAAAGGTTACCAACATGATATTTTACAGCGCTCTGCATGCCTGGTGATTAACCCTTCTACAGTTGATCATTATGCTTACCTCTTTGGTTGCACGACGGTGGCAGGGGTTTAAGAGTTTATGAAGGTTTATGGGGAAATCTTTTCTTAAAAGAACCTAGAAGCTCGATTTGTTTCTTTTATCCCTGTCATCGTGTTCTTGCTGATTTTACTCCAGGAGCTCTGGTCTCGGTAAGATCATTGAGTACCCGACCTTTGGCTTTGCAATGCTATCAAATTCTTATGTTTTATATGTTTGTGTGCTTTTGCATGCAACATTGTTGAGCCAATGAGTGGGTTGGAGTTGTTTCACCAAGACAACTTGTATTTGTTTTGTGATAAGAGAACCTGTTGGGGCAAGTGTGAGGTTGGTGCACCCTAGAACCTGGTTTAAACCCCTAGTGGCAATTTGATTTGCCACTGACCGTTCCAAGGCGGTAACCCCTCGGGTTTTCATTTTTGTTAATTGTTAGTGGTGTCTCTTTTGAAACTGATCATTTTATTAACCATGCTCTCTCCCTCTCTTCTTGACTGTGTGGGGAGGCTGTTTTTTCTGAATGTGGCGATTCCTGATATGCATATTTCACCTTTTTGTTCAAGAAATACAAAGCATTCGGATACCTTTGAAAATGACAAAAACTTCTGGAATAACAAACTGCTTTGCCAAGGGTTGCTGCCAATACCTATTGATACCTTCTGATACGGTAGTGAAAATAGTTGACAATATGACTAAAACAAAATGCATATTTTGTGAAAATACACAATCATATAATGTCTATATTGTCTTCATCTCTACTAGAATAGATCACGGGAGCGATAGAGTTCGCCATATAAGGGTCTTAACGTTAAGGTTTTTGGTTTAAGTTGTAAAAACTTTAACAAGCTTGTATTCCACTTCTCAGAGTTGATCATACACATAATTGTCCATAGTAATCAATGTTTCAACAAATCCATATCCTTAAACTTTTCGATAGTATTGATTTCCTACAACTATGCTCCTTTTTACACTTGGTGCTTTACATAAATTATTAAACCTTGAAATTAAATAATTGTATATTTTTTGCACTTCATTCATGCCTTACTGCCCCGACACTGGAAAGCAAAAACTGTCTTAAGGACAAACAGAAAACACAAATCCTTTAAAAAGGTAAAGGAATGCATATCAGGAATTGCCAAATTCATAAAGAACAGCCTCCCACACAGTCAAGAAGAAAAGAGAGCATTAACTTTGCAATTTAATTTCTTAATAAAGTAAATTAATCATAGTTTGGAATCATCTACCGCTTTCGCCGTTATCACCATTTTTGTGCTATTTGTCTATACTATTTAGTATTTATTAATAATATATTATAAACTACAGGTATGATGCAATTGTCTTATTGTTGGGTTGCAAGGTAAACCCAAATCTTAAAAATGCCAGCGGCCAACTTGCAATAGACTATCTGTCTAAGAAGGAAACGCAAAGTCGAGAAGTGCTTAGAATGGCCATGTATAGTAAAGGTATGTTAAGAACAAATTTAATTTGTTTCCAAGTGTTGATTTACATATATTAAGTGAAACACACTCAATGGTAAAATTTATTTTCTGGTCAAAACCTGTGTTCCTTCTTTACATTTTAATTATAATAAGTTAGTTTTAAATTTTATGTGGAATTTAATATCTTAATAAAGCTATACAATTCTTAAAAAATCAAATGTTTCTATTTGGAAAGATGTTACAAAGAACAAGATGTTCACTAAAATATCAAGTTTAATTGAAACTAAACATTTTCAAACTTCTGACCAATAGATTCTGCATTAAACTCATTAAAAATGATGTTTGAATTCTCATTTGGAATTAAATATAGAAAAAGTCACCTTGTTTTTATGGACAAAATTGTTATTGTTTAAAATATGTTAATTTTCTCAAACAAGGAAGCATGCTTTTTAAATCTAAAATGTAAGCCGTAGTCTCATTTCTGTGTGGACGGAAAAAAATATATACCACCCAGTTTCGTATACATGTATGTAAACAAAATGTTATAGCATGTTTTATGTTTTTAAAAAAAGAGAAATATGCATATCGGGAATTGCCACAGCCCTAAAGCACAGTTTCTCACGCAGTCAAAATGTAGGGAGGGAAGGGGAACGTGGGTTTAGATGTATAAGAAGATCAATTTAAAGTCAGACACCACAACCAATAAACCGCCTTGGAACGGTGGGTAACCGCCTTGGAACGGTTTGCCACTGAGGGTTTAACCCAGGTACTATGGTGCACCAACCACACACTTCCCGCAACAGGTTGTCATAAACACACATGTACAAATAATATTTCCTAAGATTTTTGGAGAAATAACTAATACCCAACTTCAGTTGCATTGAAAAGGCACACAAATAAACAAGACATAAGAAGTTCATAGTATTGCCAAGAAATCGGGCGGCACTCTCTGACCCTACCGAGACCAGAGCCCATGGAGTCAAATCCAGAACACAATGACATGGATAAAAGAAACATACTTCTTTTTCAAAATTTTCATATAAACCTTTACAAGCTTTTAAACCCCTGCCACCGTCGTGCAAACAAAGCATAACGATCAACTGTAGATAGGATAATCACAAGACATGCAGATCCCTGTAGAATATTATTTTCGTAACCTTTCTTTTTGAATTTACAGATGGTTTTACGAATAACGCGGGGAAATTAATATCGCCTTTAATTTTCTTTAGTTTATAAATTAAATCTCCATAAAAGAAAGGAAGTGAAATGCCTGTTTGCATTAGTGATTTAAACTTCATCTGTAGTTTTCAATTATATCTGGGTTTCGGCGGTAACACTTGCAAGTTTTCCTTTATTTGTGGCACCAATAAAAGTTTTAATAGTTTTTCTGTTATGAGAACATAACTTTCATTGAAATCGTTCACAAAATATTTCAGATAATTTAGGTGTTTTTTTTATTTTTTGTGACACTCGCCCCGCAATATAATCTGTATATAAGGAGTAAAGGATTAAAAAGCACCAAACATTTCATTGGGTATTTGTCTTACAGCCTGCAAACTATCATTAAATTTAAATCTGAAAAGGTTAGAAATTTGGATTTTGGATGGAACATTTTGTTTGTTCTTACGATTTCTTTTGTCTTTATATCATGCTGATATACTGATAATGCCTACTGTAAACCGGCTTGTTTTTCCTTAATGTGGGTGGTGAGTGGGTGTCAGTGTTCTAGTTTGGGAGGATGCGTGAATAAAATTAAATCAATTCTAGAAGAATATGCTGATAAAATATTTGTTACTGATGTCAGATGTAACTCAATATTTTTCTGTACTTTTGTATGTTCTTGTAGAAATGATTGAAATAAAATTTGAATAAAAAAAGAAAATTGTGCCAATACTGTGGAACGGTGTATCACGTGTCCTTCAAACGTAGAACTAACAAATCGGAACAAAAGAAAAAAAAATTGTAAAAAAGTGAAATATGACCACATTCCATCCAGAAGACACGGTCTCCTCACAGCCGTAACGTAGAGAGGAAAAGAGGGTAAAGAACATTTAAAGCGCAACGATAGAAGCGAAAGAATCCAGTCGAGTAGTAATAGGATTGGACCTATATCGTAATTGGGGAACAGGGTACCTAAAAGCCTAACGAAGGGTTGGTTCACAAAATTTTTGTCAATAAATTAATTTATTATTTACCAATATTTCTGAAAAAGGTAATGACCGATTTGAACATTACAGAGAATGTTTCCAAGTTACCGTCACCTCAGCAGACAAACAAGAAAATCCTGCAGATAGTTAGCAGTCCGAATGTCAGTTCATCAAGCGAATCTACTTCCGTAAAGAAACCCAAGAGGTCATGTGACATGTGTAATTGCTTGTACTCCCAAGGATTGAGCTATTTCAGAGACGAGAAGACTCAAGAAGGCTTTGAGAAGATGATAGAAGTGCTCAAAATTACACACAAAGGATCCCATCATGAGAAGATCTGTGAAAAAGCTGTTACAGAAATAGTAAGAAAGATATCTGAGACCAAAAATCCAGGTAAACAATCTGAATTATTGACTATTAACAGTCTGCTTTAAACCTAGCCAGCAATATTTTCATTATTGTCGAGTTCAATGACTTTTAAAGTTTTCTTTTCATTCATTTCAATGTAACAATAACGTTGTTTGTGCAGTATAACGGCTGGTTTATGAATCACCTAGATGTTCAATCAGTGTTATCATTAACAATCTTTTAAGGTTGTTAAGCACGATAACGAGGTTGGTTGCCCCTACGAGCTATTTTTATTTACTTTGTTTCTCCGTCCATTTGAGTTAAACAAAAGATTTACCGTCTTTTTTCATTCTTGGCTTTGACTTCTACCGAATCCAGAATGTTTATTCCAAGATCCTCTGTCATGTGTTAGCCTTGTATTCTCGTTTGGAGGAAACATATTGTTTCAAGTATTTCCTGTAATATTTTATAGGATATATTCCCTGCGTTTTACATATTGTCTTCGGCGTTCTCTGTGACATTACAGGATTTGTATTCTCAGACCTGCTGTCAAAATTCTATTCTGTTCCTATTGTTTTCTCGTTTAAAGCAAACCTATTCTTTTATCTAGACACTACACGCCTCTCAACATGGAATGGTATTAATCTGAAAATACCGCACTGAAGGTTCCATGTTAACCTCAATATGCATTACATAGTTTGGGATGGATTGTACTATTTACGTTTGTAAATATTGAGTTGCGCTCAACCTGGGGCTAGGCTGCGTTTGCAGTAGTTAAGGCTCAAAAGTTAACACGTGTAAACGATAACGTTTCGATTCCGTAAACGCTAACATAATATAGGACCGTTGGCACGAACGGCCACGTGATTTTAAAGAAGGAAATATTTACTGAAAATCGGCAACGTTATTACAAGCGTGCAAAATATTTCGAGACTGTGGTCAAATTTCTTTTGGTATTGCATGTTTTTTATCCGCCCTTCTTAATCATAACTAGACACCATCAATGAAACACTAATGGCCAGTTGATCTCATGTCAATATTTAAAACATTTATATGTTCTATAAGCTTCTTTAAGGATACTGTTCAAACAAAAGTTTAACTTAATTTACACAATGTGTACAAAGCCCACAATTGTCGCACATAAATGCACTTAATAGATGCAGTGTACCTTGATATTGTAATTTGCACGGTCGAGGTAAGGAAATTGTTATGGGTTTCTGCGATGTCGCCAACATGTCGGTGAATGTAGCAAACTGACAGATATGGAGTTTCAAAGGTTTCCCGCGGGAGTGCAGTGATCAGATAAGATAGCTATATGACTGTGTGATATTGACCATCTCATTATCATGTATTTGCAGCGCTGTTTACAACTTAAAAGATTCTGTAACACCTGACACATTGCTTGCAGATCTGTATGATATAAACAACGTTTAAACGGCATGGTTTCGTTTTTCATGGTCCGTGTTAACGTTTACAAATGTGTAAACGTGGAAGCCTTAGGCAGTAGGATGCATTTTCATTACTGACCATGAACAGGCTTAATCAAACCGAGCCTGCAAATATTTTCATATTTGTTGTGTTCGGTGGCTTTAAAAGTCCCATTTTTTCATCTATTTTTAGATCTTCAGGTTCTGTTGTTGTTGTAGTTTTGTATTACTGTTTTTGATTTCGTTTGGGATGGATGAATAGTTTATTGGTGTAAAGAGTGAGTTCCGCTCAACCCGTGGCTTGGCGGCGTGGGCAGAAATATGCATTATTTTATTACTGCCATAAACAGGCCAAATCAAACCACGCCTGCAATATTTTCATATTTTTCGTGTTTGGTGGCTTTCAAAGTTATCTTTTATTATATTTTAAAGACGGACACACAAATGTTTTCACTTTTCCTTCAAAATGCTATCGGTATCGCCAGCTCCAGTTTTTTCACAACTACTTATACGGCGTGCTTTTTTCACCTTGTCGTGCAACTGTGCAAACAAAATTTGGAAACCACTTTCAAACATTTATTTTCATTTGGTCAGTTTGGTAAATGGAAACCCGGTTGATGTTATATAAGTTTTAATCAGACAACTTTCGGGCGTTCTCTTTGTCAGCGTATGATTTTACGGAGTCACATTGTATACCTCTATTCTTCAAAATTTAATAAAAGACAAGGTCACTAGTCTTTAAAAAGATTTCGATAAGAAAACGCATCGGTCTGTTCTTATCAATAAAGAGCTTTTATCTATGTTTTTATGATAGTATCTTTATTGACTAGTCAAAACCGGATCAATCACTTTCTTTCATACCGGATAACCTCTATGTTAGATTTGGTCAGTATTATGCACTATGTAACCTACCATTGTTACCAATCAAAATAATCGCACCAAAGCACAGTCATACTTTTCCATCCTAAACTTGCTTTGATTACGTTGCAGAGATACCACAGAGCCTGCTGTCTATAGGAAGAGAGACATTTATTATGATAATTGATGGTTTGGCAAACAGTAATAAGTGGAGACAGTTAGACATGTTGGTTAGGAAGTTTAGACACATACATGGCTCGGACCAGTTAAAAGGTAAAATATAGGATCAGGGATTACCAACTTGTAAAATTAAACAACAAACTTATTTTACAAAGGTAGTTTAAACATGTTTAGGGTATCCTATTCGACAGTGATCCACCCAGCTTCTCAAGAAAAACATGTGCACGTTTGGCTTGAGGACATAACTTGGACCCACTCAGTCGTCATAGAGAATGTGAGTACTTTGATGTAGTATCTGCTCGCACCTAATGAGTCCTAAACCATTGTAGATCTTTTTACAATAGGAACGAAGATGTGAATACATCGTTGTTGTCTCTGGATAGGCGAGAAACGTTCTTGTTGGTTATGTGGATAAAGGCAAAATGGCCGTTTGGCTATTTGCATCCTATTTTAAAAAGTCCCCCGTACACTCAGTAAGTTTTGTTATCTGTGAGTTACGTCCTTTGAAGGTCATTGAGCACGTTACTTCTAAAATTTCTTTCGTTTTTATATTTCGGCCAGTTTAAAGATATGTGGTTTCAATATAATATTAAAAAGTGACCAACCGACTTAGCCGGGTTAATATTAAAAAGTGACCAACCGACTTAGCCCTAGACCATTTCACAAGAAAGTAATATTTTTCTTAGAGCGGGGAATCACAAAAACAGTTACCATTAGACGTGGCTGACTTCATATGGAAATACATTCTTAGCATAAATGGTAACTTTAAAAGCAATTGTGAACAAGTTCCATTTGTTCCTGATTACTACACATGCAGAGAGAATTTACTGTTGATCAAGTGCAACAGTAGCAACAGATGAAGACAGTTTACTGTAGCTACTAGACTAACCTAAAAAAGAAGAGATTTTGGTATCGATGCGTTTTTCATAAAATGAACGTAACCGCTTGCCTATAATCCATGCTCAGATTTGATGTAATTATATTTAAATCTTGTTTGTAATTTGGATATTTGCTCATTGTGATTGTCTCAAGGAACCCAGGTTCTGGACTGGTATATACAGCACAGCTTTAATCGCAGATAAACCCATTTATTGGAGATTAAAGGCCAGAATGTAATAGGTGAAAAGAGAACTTTGAAAGCCATCGAACACGAGAAATATGTAAATGTTGCAGGCTCGGTTTCATTGAGCCTGTTCATGGACAGTAATGGAAATGCATATTACTGCCCACGCCGTCTAGCCCCGGGTTAAGCACAGCTCAATATTTACACCAATAAACAGTACAATATCGATCCATCATGTAAGTGTACTCCACGGTATATATCAGTGTTGGTCAAAATATTTGTGGATCATGCATTACTCTGCCGATTATGCGTCGGTTAACGCGAAGGTAGGAATAAGCCAATATACGATTGATAATGTATTCAAGCCTCAAATTGCTTGAGTAAATGAAATATGTACGATTACCTTTTACAGGATTTGCCTCGAATCTGTCTGTAGTTCCTGTAGTAAGAGATATTTCACTCAAAGCTGCTGAGGACGTAAAACTACAAATTGTCTCAAATCTTCTCAACTGTGGGGCTTCTCTTGGAACAGACAGTAAGTTTTTCTCTCATATCCTAAACAACTTTGAGAATTGCAGTGATTATTATTTTCTTTTATACATTCGGACTTCCACAGAAAAACACTACATGTTGCAATTAAAATCGTGTCCAGTCAGATTAAAAAAAATGTTTCACTCGTGAACTCCTGTAATACGTAGTTTCACTCTAGACTTCGTTACATGTGAAAATGCGAATTACGGAGATCACTAGGTGAAACATATCTAAGACTCAGTCTGCTGAAATCTTCTACACATTGCTTAGTGAACAATAATAGCAACATTAAATCTTTGTTGTAAATAGGATCTGACAGGGACATATTATAAGTACACAATTACATGCACTAAGAATCGAACACGTTTCGTTTCGTTTCTTCGGAGTGAGTTGTTATTTACTCCTGATATGCATATTTCACCATTTTACTTGAACAGCTGTTAGTAATTGGCAAAAACAAATTTAAGTAATAAAAATGAGGCTTAACTGCTAAAAAGGATACACTTAAATAAAAATAACCCATTTACAGATGGAGAGATGGCTGTGAAGAGTGCTATCAATGAAGAGCATTTCAAGGTCTTGACAGAACTGGTCAAGCGAGGGGCTGACACCACGAAGCTGTCCATGTACGACGGTGACACGCCTATTCATGCTGCCATGGTCATTGTCCTAGAGAAAGAGAAATGTACGCATTTCAAACTTCCACGACTAATAACTAGAGAGAGAGAGAGAGAGAGAGAGAGAGAGAGAGAGAGAGAGGGAGAGGGAGAGGGAGAGAGAGAGAGAGCCAGAGATAGAGAGAGAGAGCCAGAGATAGAACGAGAGAGAGAACAAGCAGGAGTGAGAAAGAGAGAGAGAGAGAGAGAGAGAGAGAGAGAGAGAGAGAGAGAGAGAAAAAACTCTTTTGAACTTTTTTAAAAGCTACCGATGTGTGCGTATTGTCTCCTGTAAGGTACATGTACGAGTTGTAGGTTCAAATCGCTGTCTGAGGTGGGTCACCCGAATATAGACATTATGGCGACGGGTCTTTGCTCGCTGACAACTGTAAAAAGCGGTCCCTTTGGTTAACGTTCCCCCTTTACTTAATCTGTATTGGGCAATTCAAGAACCAGGAAACAGTTTGAAAAAACAACAACAACACGAAAACGTTAGACATTTCTTGCATCCTCTGTTTTCTATCTTGTAATCAACAAATCATCATCATGCATAAAAAGTAAGCTGATCAGTCTCATCAAAACACGTGTGTAAGATAATATTAAACATAGCGCTTTTGTATGGTTCGTATGAAATTTGTACCATGTGTACTTGTCGGATATACATTGATTCACTTTCATTCTTAGTAAGAATAATTTCTAACCTATAAAAAGTTCGAAATTTTGTACATTTTATAGTAAAACTCAAATACTCAGGGGGTTATTTTTGAAAATGTTTGACTTTTCCACGATTCTCGAGTTTTAGAGGATTTTCTTTATGAGGTCCGATCAAGTCATATAAACACATTTTTTATTTGAGATAAAATTAATCCTGATTAAATTCTTATAATTATAGTCTAAACGCAGCCGCCTACCAAGTGATCATAAAATTATTTTCTTTCATCAGAACTTGTTTATAATCTGATCAATTAGTCACCGTTAACCAATTACTCCCGAGAGCTGCGAAAAATTTATCGGTCGTTTATTACTCGAGTTTTCCCATGTAAACAAAGAAGAAATATGCTTCAAGGGACCGACACATATTTCGAGTTTTCGAATGTCGAGTTTTCCATGGAATTTTATATATGATACAAGAAAATTGCCGGTACCAGCAAAACTACGTCGAGTTTTCCCGTGTGCTCGAGTTTTTGATGTTCGAGTTTTCAAAATTTTACTGTATATACAAATGATAGGCATTGATATTTGTTATAAAAGTGGACCGCTATTGGCTCTCTTCTAACTACTAAATAAGCTTTTCGAGCAGACTGCATTTTCTGAATGCAGTTTTGTTCATGATCTGCTTCTTTATTTATTTCATATCTTGAATTTTCATCCATATCAAATAGATGGCAATGTGACTTTGAAAGTCACCGACAACGACAAATATGAAAATATTGCAAGCTCGGTTTGATAGAGCTTGTTTCTGGACAGTCATGGAAATGCATATAACTGCCTACGCCTCCTTATCACGGGTTGAGTGCAACTCAACATTTACAAAGTTTTGTTAAATACTTTAAGATTTAAGAAAAACTTTAAGAAAACGTATCGTTTCATTTAGCTATTCTATTTTAATCGTTGTGTCTAATGCAGCTCTAATGTTATTGGAGTTCCTGCTGAACCAATTTGAGAATAACCACGACGCTTGTTCCCATCTGGACCCAGAGCAGCTGGACAAAAATGGTGATTGTCTATTCCACCTTATTGCAAGAGCAAAGTTTAGCACGTATGTTCTGAAACTGACGGAAATGCTTTGTAGCAAAAACCTCTCCGCTAACTACTACAACAAAGAAGGCAAACTGCCAATTAGTTACATCATAAAGGCAAACGATAGGCGCTTACAATATTTGCGATTGGCAAGTTCTGTAGCGCCATCAAGGGAACAACTCCATGGACCAAATGTTCCAGTGAAAGAAGAAAGTAAATCATCGTTAGATGAAGTTCTTAACGAGATACAGAGACCGCCATCCAACAGTGTAACAAATCAGAAGGTTTTGATAGAAGTGACCAAAACAGTTTCAATCAGGGAAACAAGGAAAAAGCATATTGAGGAACTTATCCGGCTTCTACCAGACAGTAAACATTCCATCTTCAAAGTGGAACAGATTCCAAGCAGTAATATTGTCATGGCAAGGGAGAATAAAGACAAGCACACTGGAGAAGATAACATTGATGAATACAGTCCGATAACTCAAACATATATTGATGCAAAAAATAGTGATACTGGTACCAGTGACCGCCCTTATTTAGACAGTCCAAGTAGCAAAAAAGACACTCAAAGCTCAAAGACTGTTGTTCAAGAAAGTAAAACTATTGAAAAAATGACTGGGGAATTGCCACAAATGAATAGAGTGGCTCAACCTTCAAATGGTCAGAAAGATAGTAGGAACGATGACAAGAGTTCAGAGGTAACTGAAAAAAATTCTTATGCACCTATAATTGATGAGTTAATGGGTAGTGCAAATGTGATTGATGAAGTTAAGGATGAAGAACAAATTAAGACTATTGTTCGAGAGGACACTGGGGCTGTTCGAGATACATCAAAAGTAAATAAAGTGTCAGTTGATAATGAAGATGTATTGTTAGATATAAAGATTCATGAAGAGGAATCTTTAATGGAAAGTGATGAGGACGCGGAAGACGAGATAGAAGACGATTTTGAAATAGATGTACAGGTTAGTGTTATTTTTGTTATTTAATGACTCTCTTGTAAAACATATTAATTGTGTTTCTTTGACTACGCACTGATGGTGTTATTGATGCCAATTTTGACAGACATGTACCCTTTTTATTTATACGTATTGTAGCGTTGTGTTATGTGGCGGCCGATAAAAGACTATGTTGTTATCAGTTATATAGTCCTTTGAAGGCCGTTGAGCAAGATACTTAAATTTGTGTAAATATTGAGCTGCGCTCAACCGGGGATAGGCAGCGTGAACAGTAATATCTACACTAATATGTCCTTCCGTTACTGCTCATGAAAAGGCCCAATCAAACCGAGCCTGCAATATTTTGATATTTGTCATTTTCTGTGGCATGGAAAGAAGTTCTTTTTTCATCAATTCCAAATAATTTACAATACGTTTTATTCTTTGTGAGAATTTTGAGCAACTTGCAGATATTTTACGGTGATTTACCTCGTATGTTTTGTCCTGTAGGTGTTTGATAACCTCGAGTGGGAAGTGGAGTGTACAGCTGAGGTCTGGAAAACATTGCGGGACAAGCACGTGATACCTGAGCTGAAACGCCGGATAGTCCGGAAGATCCAACTGCTAGCCAGTGGAGAGTGGCAGCCTAGCTTGTGTAAGAAACTGAAGAATGTACCAGCCACCCTAAACCTGTTCGAAGCCAAGTTCAGCAAAGGTGAGCATCATTGATCTTGAAGCAAGATCAGAAATAGTGATTAAGAGACAGGATATGTAACTCTGATTTTTAACCAGTTGATAGATATTTGTTTATAGTTTAACGTCTTGCATGAACCTATCTTTAGTCTTATTGGTTTGAAAACTTAAAAGTCTTTAGTTATTCTTGGCATGATAAGGTTTTGCATTGAATACCGGAGTTACAATAAATATTTTCATGGTCGGTCTGCTCTCACATTTAACATTGATGTTACTAAAATATTTTTGTCTTACTTATTAAATGAGTAATAAGAAAACAATTTTTGAAATTTTTGATTATAGGACGAAGAATAATTTGGGAACTGGCTGTGGCATTCTCGCCTCGATGTAGCGAGACAGCAGAACGCCGTCTGCAGGCAACGTCAGGGGAGATCACCCAACCTGTCAGAGGTGGCAGAATCTACTCGGAGATTATTCGTGTCTGGGAGATTGTACTGGACCATGACAAAATTTACAGGTGAATAATGACAGCGCAAAAAAATTAATTTTGTCCTGTTTTTAGCTCACCTGAGCACTTGTGTTCATAGTGAGCTTTTAGGATCGCCCTGCGTCCGTCGTGCGTCGTGCGTCGTCAATTTTTGCTTTAATCAACATCTCCTCTTAAACCCCTGGGCCAAAGTTGATGAAACTTGCCACGGATGTTCCTTGCATGAAGCTCTTCCAAAGTTGTTCAAAGAAATCAATTCCATGCAGAACTCTGCTTGCCATGGCAACCTAAAGGAAAAACTTCTAAAATCTTCTTGTCTGAAACCACAAGGCCTAGAGCTTAGATATTTGGCATTTAGGACCATCTAGTGGAATTCTACAAAGATTGTTCAAATTATTTCCCTGGGGTCAAAATTGGCCTCGCCCCAGGGGTTACTTCATTTTACATAGACTTATATAGGAAATATTTAAAAAATCTTCTTCTCACAAACCACAATGCCTTAAGCTTAGATATTATGCATGTAGCATTGTCTAGTGAATGTTTACCAATTTTGTTCAAATTATGTCCCCTGGGCCAAAATTGGCCACTCCCAAGGGTTCTCTTAGTTTAAATTGATTTATATAGGAAAACATGAAAAATCATTTTTCTCCGAAACTTATAGGACTAGACCTTAGATATTTGGTGTTGAGTATTGTGAAGAGACCTTTTACCAACATTGTTTAAATGTTTTCCCTGGGCTCAATATTGGCCCCGCCCCAGGAACCCTTTATATGTAAAAAAGGCAATTTTTAAAAATCTTCTTACTGGAAACCTCAATGCCTAAAGCTTAGAAAATTGGTATGTAGCATTGTCTAGTGGATATCTGCTAAGTTTGTTCAAATTATGTGCCCTAGGCAAAATTATAAAGCAAAAATGTGTTCATTTTTCAAATATTTAACAGTATCCGAGTTATATTATCAATAAGAACAATCGATACTATTTATTGTACTCAAGAAATCTAATCGGAGACAAATTTTCATATTTTGTAACATTCGTGTATTGCAAGCTGCAAATAATACTACGTATCATATCGGGATGTCGCTGGAGATATGCGACCCAAGTAATGGAGTAAGCAGATTTTCAGACTAAATTTCAAGATGATGTGAGAATGATACTTTGTATGGTTTAGTAATTTTTATCCTTGACACTTTATTAGAAAGAAATTTAACCTATTCTCTACAGACGTGTATTGATTGGTACCTGATCATTTGCTATGGTATATTGGCCCAAGATTAAAAATATGTTTGGAGACCATTCTGAAACATGAGCATGTGATTGACCATTTGTGAACATATAATTTATTCCAATCAACTAGAAACTGGTCTCTAATTTCAGTTTTAACTGGTAATGTTACCTTTATAATTTTACTTATGATGCAATTTACGTTTTTCGCTTACTTAATTTTACTAATTAACTTTATTTTATTGTTTGCAGCTAGCTAAAACCCTGTAAAACTCACATATTTTTGATAACTAAAAAGATCATTGATTGGATAAAATACTCCATTAAACAAATAAGCAAGCATGTTTGTCAAATACAAGTCTCACAAGTGAACTGTTTCTTTAACATTTGTACAGTGAGTTAGCAGTGAATTTTGGTGCTTTAATACTTGAAAGAAATAACTATTAATGAACTTTACTTGTTGTAGATGTGTACAGAGAATCAAGAAGTCACACCAGAAGGGTGAAACTTGCATCATCCAAAAGAAGTTACGTGGGATGAAGGATAACCCCCAGGTGCCCCTCGGTACATGTAAAAGGTACCCCATGCTGTATGCAGAGGAGGATATTCCAGACAGCGAGCTGGAACAACATCATCAGGTGGGTGGGGTAACTCTTTTTCTTCTATATCTAACCTTCAGGTGCTCCTCGGTACTGGGAAGAGGTATCCCATGCTGTATGCTGAGGACGATATACCAGACACAGGATAGAACAACATTATCAGGTGGGTGGGGTAACTGTTTCTGCTATATCTAACCTTCGGGTGCTCCTCGGTACCGGGAAGAGGTACCCCATGCTGTATGCTGAGGAGGATATACGAGCCATTGAGCTTTAGGTGGGTGGGGTTATTCTGTTTTTGTTGTTTCTAACCGTCAGTTCCCCTCAGTACATGTAAAAGATACCCTATGCGTTTTTCCGTTTTGCTGAGCTAGATATTCGGACAGCGAGCTGGAACAGAATCATTAGGTGGGTGGGGTAACACTGTTTCTGCTATTTCTTACCTTCGGGTTAACCTTGTTACTCGGAAGAGGTACCTTGTGCTTTATGCTGAGAAGGATATACCTGAAGCAAGCTAGTCTCAATAATTCGACGGCAAGCACAGACCCATTATCATACTGACTTTTTATAGATGTCTACAAAGGGCGACCATCGTATATATAGAAAAGCCCTTGTAGCGCACAAATAGTTGGGCTAGATGCGAGCTAGTTTGTATCAAAAGTAGTTTTGAAATTACATTGTTATTGCTATCCTTTATCCCAGTTTCACCCTTAATATCGCAAAAAGGTACTCTGTGTTAAATGCTTAGGAGAACAACATCACCTGTAGAGAAAGTGGAAAACTGTAATATTTTATGTAACTGAAAAGAAGATATTGGTATAACTATAGCAGATAACGAGACAGCAATAAAATTGTGACTGGCGAACGGGAATGAGTATAATTTTGACCGACGGACAATGTATAAAGTAGTGTAATTGAGATTGACCGAAAATGAGACAGTGGAATAATTGAGACTGACAGACTGGGGCTCGAGGCTATTCTCAGACAGGAAACCGAACCGCTTCGGCGACAGTGCCTAGCTACATACCTCCGAGCTTGCTATAAACTGCGCTAGCCGGCACAACCCTTGCCCTCCCCCGGCTCCAAAAACTGCGCGGATATGCTGATATACGCGAGAAATAACGTATGGCGCAGATAAGAAAGTATACTGTTGACAGCACTAACGTATTACATTGAACATTTCTTGTGAATTAATTGTTACTGTAATCGTTGTTGTGTAATTGCATATTTTGGATGAGATACCTGTAAAATTGATTATGGTCTTTAAGTAGTCGAAAAGATCAAATTAACCAGGTATCTTTTGCACGAAATCATTCTACATTTTTAAAAGTGCTTAAACATCACTATAATTATTCGAAACAATCCGTAATGCATATAACTGAAATATTTGTTAAAAATATTGTGTTTTGTCATGTAGTTACGGTTTCTTGTAGGACATGCAGCGATTTTTCCCTCCTGCAAGCTCGAACGACACAGAGTACCACATCCTGAAGTTCTACTCATTCTCATCCACACTTGTGAGTCATGTGTTACAGAGCATTGATGCAAAAGTAGACTTTCCCTTCCGTGTCACTGATCTTGAACATGCCATCATTAACATCAAGTCCAAGGCTCCCATACTGCTGCTGGGAAGAAGTGGAACTGGTTTGTACATTTTATTATAAAACGATTTTTTAATAATCATATTTAAAGTGTTTTCATGAAATACTTATATTAAGAATAATGTAATTTTAACTACTAAAAACATCAATGGATTAATTATGATTTAATTATAAAGTATTTTTCTTTGGCTCGATTCATTCTAATATAAAATATATCAATTAAAATTTCACGTAACCCGAGAATAGTAACAAATACGTGTACCAGAAAGTGAAAATGTCTTTTGAAATATTTACAAATGATATTAAATTGATAGTTATTAAGCGCCCATATAAAGGAACCATATTCAGAGCATTTACCACTCACTCGCTTGTAGGTAAGACAACATGTTGTCTGTACCGACTGTGGAGTCAGTTCCACGCATACTGGGTAAAGGCGAAGGAAGCTGAAGCACCGCTGCTGCCGAGATGTATAGAATTTGTACACCAAGAGACAGAGGATATGCATTCAGATAATGAATTGGGTAAATGCTTTCTTATTACTAAAGTAAATAAATAGCTAGAGAACACTATTTAGCACTTCTTCGTTGTTCTTGAAACCTGGAAACATGGATAGTCCTTGAAAACTAAAATGACACTCCAGGCTAGGCTGGCGGCGTGGGCAGTAATATGCATTTCCATTACTGCCCATGAACAGGCTCAATCAAACCGAGCCTGCAATATTTGTCGTGTTCGTCGGCTTTCAAAGTCCCCTTTTCATCTATTTCCATAAAATTTTATTTATTTCAAAGGAAAGTCAATACCAATACACAGTTAAATATTTAATACGGAAGATCGCAGGGATACGATGTTATTATAATGTATGTCCAAATAACTGGGATCGACATTGCATCGGAACGTATACGTTCATTAATATTCAGTTGTTTAAGTGATTATTTTCCATAACAAACATTATGACGGATAATGAAGAGATAGAGTTTTAAGAGGTTAAATATATTTGTCGGACGGAATCTATGGTATTTTCTTAATGCTCATTCTTCCTTGATGGGTTTTTGTTTGTACTCTGGCTGGTCGGTGATTATTTTGTTCTGTTTACTTTCCATGCTTACTTATAATAAATCAGCCTCGTTTGCATCACTCGCGTTGAAGCATCAAATTTCGTGTAAAATAAGCAAAAGAGTTAGATTTCGTAGACCAATTTTGTCTAACTGATCGAAATGTGTCAATTATTCTGTTTGTAGTCATAATATTTTAATTGGATAAATAATGAAAACAACACACTGAGAAATATTAACAGAAACATAAACTTATTTGTCAACTTAGCGAAAATTAATCTATATCATGATATTAAAGTTAGATTTATTGTGTACAGTAACTTGCTAACAGTGTATATACATTCTAACTAAATACCATTATGTGTATCTACCGTGTTTCTGAAAGCTTGCATCAGTGGTGCTAAGCACAAGTACCATAGTAATTAATTAAAATTAGAATCATTTTAATGATAACTTTGTTGTATTATTCATAACTTGACATGACTTACATGTAAAAAAACTGCCTAATGGATGCACTAAGCCTGGTTGCAATTGCACATTTTGATATATTTGTAATTTCAGAAGTTTCAGAAGAAGAAAGTCATGGAGAGAATAGTGAAAATGATGAAGGTGAGGTGGAAGGTGCTAGTGGTGTTGCTGCTGGAGGTAGTGTGACTGGAGAAATGGAGTTGACAGCCGGACTGGGTGATGTGTATGACCATCTACATCAAGTGTTTATCACAAAGGTAAAATGCTAATAATGTGGTATCATTAACACAAAACTCCATGAACAAAATTATTATTTTAGCGACTAATGTAGATCAAAATCTGTAGCTGTACAATGTTCGCGTATAGATTCGTTTGATTATTTTTGACCAAGAATTTAACTGCGTTAATCCAGATCACAATGCCAGACGCATAAACACAACCTACTCATACAGCTTTTAGGAAGACAGGAAAACGGAGCATGCGTTCATAATTTAAAAATGTCAATATACGACACTCTAAACTGTGAACAAAAATAAGTATCCGACGGGCTAGCACCTTGGAACACTGTATAGAAGCATTTTTTCACCGGTTCTAGAGTGAACCAATGCAACATTTCACTTGTTATGTTAGTTTCCTGCAACAATTTAAAATCGTACAATATCCGTTAAAGATAAAACTCCATAAACCTACGTGACAACGTTGTGTGCAAAAGCAGTCAGTCACACAAAAAATAAGTTGCTAATGGTGATGTCAAGGACACGTCAGAAAGGATACAGCACTCAAGCAGAATTAAAATAAAGTGATCGAGATTAGGTCAGGGCATTTATAAACAGACCAAATAGGACATAAGGGGAATTTTAATAGTTATTTATATCTCTTGTAGAACGCTGTGCTTTCGAGTGAGGTACAAAAGAACTTCAGAGAGCTAAGCCATGCAGACGACAGCATGCGAGAACACGTGCAGCATGAGGAAGAGATGCTGCCGAGTCGTCTGCAGGACGTGGGAGATTACCACTACCCACTGTTCCTCACTTCCCGCCAGCTGCTGCTCATGTTAGACGCTTCCCTTGGACCTCCATACTTCTTTGAAAGAAAAGAGGATGGATCATTGAAGGTGAGGTTTTAAATTAAAATGAAAGTTGGCAACAGGAACAAATATATACAGTTTGTGCTTTGAATAAATCTACTACAAATAAATTTACCATAGTACGCTAACATGTGTAAAAGAATTTAAATGCTAAGGAATAAGTCTGCACTTCCTTGATATATCGTTATGTATTGCGAAAAGGTTTTCTAAACTAGGGGAAATATTTATTTTGGTATTATAAACATGTTATGAATATAGAGCATTTTATACATTGTTTTTCTGATACATGTAATTATATTTAATTGACTTGTCAAGATCTGACGGAGCCTCTTTCGATCTTGCTGGATACTATTGATGTTAGATTTGGACCCTCTATAATTAAGTATTAAGCTTTAACTGTGGACTGTAATAATTGTGAACAGTTTGTTGCTGCTCAGTAAATTCTGCTTTGAAAAAGGTAAATAAGTATATCAGAAATTGTCACACCCAAAAAACACAGCATCTCCACACAGCAAAGAGGTAACGAGATCATGGGTTTACAAGAGTATCAATTTTATATCATCTCTTTCTTTCGAACACTATCAAGACATTAGTACATTTTTGACGTTATCTCATAGTTTCTTGATGATTCATGAATGAACTCCAGCTAAATGTAGCAAAAACATCAGAAAAGCAAGCAAATAAATTTTCTTGTTTGAAATCTTTAAATAAAAAAAGAAGAAATGATAATGTCTCTACCTGGGAGCGAACCCGCACCGTCGCGGCAAAAATTCCTGCAACGCAACCCTCTGAGCTAACCGGGACAACCCCCAAAATGGTTGATTGTATTTAATTCACTGAAATAGATGACAGAGTATCTTGAAGTTCTCTACTGCAGTGTAAGATACATTTCAATAAAGAACACAAGACATGATTTATATCACATGTAACTTAATTCCGAGTATTTGATTATTTTGTGTCGCCAGCGATAGCAGGTAGACACATAGGTATCCTATAGCCGACGTCGTCGTCATCGTCGTCGATCTGATTTAATTGTGACATGATTCTTAATGTTGCTAGAACTTTGAAAGCACTAATTATATTCATTTAATACTTGGTATATTTTATTTTCATAAAGCCATATGTGATAACAAGATTGAAAAATTCTATTTCACTATATTTTTACTTAAAATGCTCTTTTCAAATTAAATTTTAGGCGACACCTGTGTTCTGAGGAACAACTAATCTAGTTTATTTATTCTATTTGACTAGGTGGACATAGCAGGTTGGACAGATCTGGATGGACCACTAAATTTTCTACCGTTTTTGGACGAGGACTCTGACGCTGAGGATGATATTGAACAGTTTGTGGAGGGGGATGAAGAAGACGAGATAGATGGACAAGGGCAGACAACTGCTGGAAAGAAACTCAAGGTACTGAACTGATTTTTAAAGAATTTATATGTTTTAATTATTTTAATATCTGTTGAAATTGATCTGATAATTAGATTTTCTGGACTGAAAATTTTAATGAAAGCTGTGTTTGACGCTTTAAAATAAGAACGTCTGTGTGCCTGACATAATGTGAGAAGGACCCTAGTTCACAACTTTTTGGTTGTTAGGTTGATCCGCGGCGAGAGATAACGTATGTAGTATTTGTGGAGGAAATCTGGCCGAGGGTCAAGAAGAAGATGGTCGGATACCATCCCTCACTGGTCTGGATGGAAATCATGTCTTTCATCAAGGTAATTGTTTCATTTATCAAAGAAACACTCTACATGTCCTTCTCTTTTTATGTATTGCAAATCTTTACAATAGCCAAAGAAAAACAAGAAATTCGATAAGCTTCATAAAGTATCAAAACTTATGAAGTCTAAAAGTCACAAGCCTTACAGCATTTGACATTAACACAGAACTGCTTGTGTTGTATTGAGGCCGTCGGTCAGAATTGTTTAATCAGTCTTTGGTGTCACGTAGTTAGGGCGTTACCGATGCATACTTTTTCTTTGCAATGTGGAAATGGTTCAGTTGATAGGCTTGCTGGGCTAGATGCTGTGATTGTGTTGGTTCCCATTTGTTACTGCATGTTTATTTTATTAAAATACATTAAAACCTGCACCGTTGTTATCGAAATATGATTAATTACTGTAAATAGAACATGCAGGGGAGCTATGACCAAGGATTGAAAAAGTATGTTACAGAATGATAAAAATAGACTGATAAGACCTTTAAGTACAGTAAATAAAAAAAGACAAAAATGAATTTTCAAAATGATGTAGGCGCGGTTTAATCATGTTCAGGTCAGTAATAAAAGTGCATATTACTGCCCACGTTGCCGTGTCCTAGACTCTAGCGGTGGAGAGTGTCTGAGGAGACAGATATTTTGAGTTTGTTTAATATATATTCAGTTACTAACATATTATTTGTTCTAACCTCTGAAATCCCTTTTATTTTCCAAAGGTTTATTTAACTATCACCGATTTGAAAAAATCACAAATTTTCGTGTTCTTCCAAGTCTTTGAACGAACGTTCTGCACGACAACCGTTAACCACTCCGGATTTCGGTGACAATATTCCATCTGATATGTGTGTGAATTTAACAATAAAAAATTAGGAATTTAACATTTCGCACAATGAGAAGTTGTAGTAGTTATTAGAAAAGTTGATTTTCTGGTATGGATATAAAAGTTACGTATCACTACTCAAGCACTAAGTAAACCATCAGCAGTTTGCTATTCTCCTGGTGTCCGCAAATTACGTTTTAGGGGACCTGATGTTGTGTGATGAAATGTGATAATGACTCTGACAAATCAATGACTTAGAACATTGTTGAAGTGTTTTTTTACCGTCTGTTGTCATTTGGCACTGTATTGCATGTTACTGCCTGTAGGGATCATATGAGGCCCTTTCAAAGATAGCTGGTTACTTGAATAAAGAAGAATACTTCAAGCTAGGCAGGAAGCGGGCACCAAACTTCTCTGGAGAGAGGGACACCATCTATCAGTTCTTCCTACGCTACGAGCACTTCAAGAAACAGAACTCACTTTTTGATGAGACAGATCTAGTTCATAATGCATTTCTTCGCCTAAGAAATCTAGCATCACGGACCTGGGTTATCCATCAGATATTTGTTGACGAGACACAAGATTTCACCCAGGCAGAGCTGTGTCTTCTGATACGTCTTTGTCAGAACCCAAATGACATGTTCCTCACAGGTAACATTTTTTGTTTCTAAATATATGACATACTACATTTCTGTCAAAAGTTCTAAACCCAAATGACATGTTCCTCAAAGGTAACCTAATCGTATAGTCTATAATTTGATAATTAATGATTAATTGTTCCAGTTCAGTGTTCAGTGTTTCATTGTCAGGCCACATTGTAAAGTATTACGAAATAGATGAATATGGGACTATGAAAACCATCAACTACGAATATACTGCAGGCTCGCTTGAGATGGTTAACTTGTTCCTGTTTAATGAAAACACGTTTGACACTGCACAGCGTAAAACGTTAGGTTTATATTTTCGTATAATCAATAACAAATTGTTCAGTTGTTTGAGCGACACTGTGTTTGTATTATTGTATGTGTGTATCTTTTCTGTTCAATGATAAAACATGATTGTATTGTTAGGTGACGTAGCACCGAGAATTATGAGAAAATTGTTTCGGTTAATTGTATTGATAACAAGTTTTATTGTATGCTTTTCAGTGAATTATATAAATTTCCCGGTGAAATAAAAGAGGTAGTTCACTGTTTTCAAACAGTGGAATATCATTTTATTTTCACTGATTTTTTCACGTTGGTACCCAAACGCACATAACATACCAAATAAGAACGTTTAGAAAACGGGCTCAAATTTGTATATCTGACGTCATGAGTCACGTCATAAACAAGTGGTTTTGGCGCCATTTCTTGCGACTTTTCTGTCAAATTCACGCAAATTTTGCACTAAAAGCATAAAATAAAAAGAAAATTTGATTTTACCTGTGAAAAATAGAAATATATTTCACTCGTGAACTCCAGACTTGTGTATTTTCACTCGCGGCTTCGCCACTCGTGAAAATACGAATTCCGGAGCTCATTCGGTGAAATATATTTCTATCTTACACTGGTAAAAACAAATACCCTCTATGTTTTATTGTTATTGTGGTACTTCACGCACGAGTATTAGGGAAAACGTTCCGTTTCACTTAAAAACGCATCGTCTCATTGTTAGGTGACACTGCACAGGGTATTATGAGGGGTATATCATTCCGGTTCAGTGACCTAAGGTCCTTATTCTATCATGCCAAGCAGTCCATGCATGCCATGGGGAAAACCTCGTCAGTAGAAGTACCAAAGCAGGTAGGCTTTTTGACCTTGAATTTGGATTCTGATTAATTACTGAAGGATAGTTGCCCTGCAGTGTCTATACTTAGTATGTAGATTGCTCATGATTAGTAGATGGCCTCAAAGAATATGGGGTTAAACGATAAAATGCATAGTTCATGTTGACTTTTAACTGCAAATTGGGTTTCGATCAATACATGAAAAGTAGTTTTATACACTGTAACCAAATATAGTTTGTAGGAATTCCTTGGAGTAGATGACGCCTTATCAATTTGGGGCCAGTAGGTTAAAGACAAAGGTGATGGTGACCTACATTTGCAAGCTGATTTCTAATAATATCTGACGACTGGTTTACCTTAGACTTGCGAAACATAATGTATAAATTGTCCATACTTATTTGTGTAAATGAGCAATATTGATTTGGGGGTTAAACCATCAAAGCGGTGGCCTTCAATTTCTAGTTTCTGATTAATAACTATTCTTCCGATAAATCTACAATATCCATTCTTTAGTGAAAGATTTGTGACAATTAAAAGACGTTCCTTATTGTTTCGGGGTAAAAAGCTAAAAGTTATAGCGTCTTTAAAAAATTGTGTTCCTTTGTGATATTTGGAAATAAGTTTGCTCAGCAGACATAAGTCACATCATGTAGAATATCCTTAGTTTCAAATTAATAAATGTGTAACTTTTGGACCTCATCATGGAATATGTTTTATACTCTGCTTAATTCAAACCATGCATAATGTAAATCAATGTGGGTGACTGTATATAGGCATACTTGAACTTGCCATTTTTGGGATACGGATGGTTAGGAACTGCTGTCGTATTTGTATGGTTTTGGGGTTATCTTTACACTTTCTTGTTGATTCTGGTTTAGTTTGCAATATGCGGGCATTTATGCTCCGCTTGCCGGTGCTCTTGGTTTTGATATATACATTGTTATGTGATTTGTACAACCTTAGTCTGCCAACGTTTTTAAAAATGATTATCATTTCGAGTATACCAAATATACGCATAATATTTGATGATAATTTTAGGTGTACCAGCTGACCCACAATTATCGCTCTCATGCTGGTATCCTCTCCCTTGCCACAAGTGTGCTAGAGCTTCTGGTAGAATTTTTCCCAGAATCCTTTGACCGACTTCAACCTGACCAGGGATTGTTCCACGGACCACAGCCTGTCCTGCTAGAGTCATGTAGCTTCAGCGACCTAGCTGTTCTGCTAAGAGGTAACAGAAGGAAAACATCACACATTGAGTTTGGGGCTCATCAGGCCATTCTAGGTAAGCAAATATGTCTAGTGAACAGCATACTTATTTTACCACATTTCGCTATTGTACGCCATAAACACCTTCCGCAGCGCTTTCCGACCTGGGTGTTTTAAAGATTTTTCTGTAAAGTCATCTAAGTTGAAATATAAAGCAGATCAGATCCATAATTAGGATTTACGATATGAATCAGCGGTGAAAACAGCAAAGAAAACCAAGAAAGCCGAAAGTTCGTTATTCTCGGAAAAACCGGATGTTTGCTTAGACTTTATTATCTTGACACTTAAGTGACGGTGATTTTTCACGGAATCTATCAATATTCCATAATATCGTCGAGAAATCCGTTGAGAATGGTGTGGATGCACAGTAAAGCATTTAGAAGATGAGAAATACCCCCAATTACTTTAGTAAGGTTTTATTAAATGCCGATGGGAAACCGAGATGGATAATGTCTCATTGGAACTCTAAACGAAAACATTCCGCTGTAATGTGGGAGAATGATACCGGGTCTTGGAATGTTCCAGGTGCCGGGTCCCACCATACTTTTATCAGTACCAGTATTATTTTCACAACTGTTTAGTAAACAATATTAAAGTATTGAAGAAGACTTTTAGACTTTACTTTGTAACTTTACGCCTGTCGTGAGCTGTCTGTTCGTGTCTGTACTGTAATTTATTTTGCCCACCCAAAATTCTAGGTCTTTTCCCAAGCAATAATGTAGAGTCTTATCCGGGCCATTCCGATAATTATATGTATTATGCTTTAGGCTATAAACCGTCTCCTAGTATTTGGCTTTGGCTGGTCAATGCAAATAGCTTCTTATGTTTTATATGTTTGTGTGCTTTTGCCTGCAACATTGTTGAGCCGATGGGTGGGTTGGAGTTATTTCACCAAGACAACTTGTACTTGTTTTGTGATTAGAGAACCTGTTGGGACAAGTGTGAGGTTGGCATATATCGAGGTTGGTGCATCCTAGAACCTGGTTTAAACCCCCAGTGGCAATTTGATTTGCCACTGACCGTTCCAAGGCGGTAACCCCTCGGGTTCTCATTTTTGTTAATTTTTTGTGGTGTCTTTTTTGAAACTGATCATTTTATTAACCATTCTCTCTCCCTCTCTCTTCTTTTTTGACTGTGTCGGGAGGCTGTTTTTTTCTGAATGTAGCAATTCCTGATATGCATATTTCACCTTTTTCTAAGCTATACTTGATTCCTTTAAATTAGCTAAAACAGATTATACGAAGGTAATAAATTTAAGTGGTATACAAAGAAAAATTGGATAAGCTGTTCATAATTTTTATAGATAGTGCCAGCCCTCCTTCATTGGGATTTGTTTTTAAATCTGAAATTTCACCTGAAATTATTAATTAGTTCAGCATTGCTTTTACAACGAAAGCAATTACTACTCTTATAATCACATATGTGAATTATCTTTGTTTATTATACACCCATGAATAATTTGAGCGTAGTACAGCGTGTATCCGCAAGAGTGATAAAACGAGGTAGATCATAAATCCGTATCCCACGGTGTGGTTTTCTGATTCTCTGTTTGTCCTTGTTTAATGCGACGTCATAACAACGTCACACTTCATTGTTTATTTTCATCGAAATATTCTGTTACTCTTCGGCACATATCGTACTCCTGAAAAGGAAATTTTCGTCGCGGTTCTACAACCATTAGATATTATAACGCCATTTATTTATTTTCAAAGATATTCTTTAATTTACTAAATTATATTGCGTTACTATTTTTATCTATGCTGTTACATATAACATGTTGTTGATTACAATTTTGTTGTTTATTGTATTTAAATGTTTTGAGCGAGAAAAGTATAGAATTATAACCCAACTCAAAAAATACGAACCTACATACGACATTCTGTTATAATATTCCATCTATATTCGCTGTAGCAAGCTTTCTAAGCTGTGATTTGTTTAGTGGCCAGACGTGCAAGGTATTCTACAGCGCTTTACTTGCTTGTTGCTACAGTTGTTTGCTATATTTCTTGCACGATGGTGGCAGATGTTTAGGGGTTTATGAATGTTTCTATTAAAATCTTGTAAGAAAACATAGTAACGTTATCAACTTCTTTTATTTCTGCCATCATCCTCTTGCTATTTTTGACATCAGGTTCTCCGATTTCAGTAAGGTCATTAAGTACACATCTTTTTTTGCTTCAAAGCTCCATTAGTTTCTTACGTTTTATTCGTTTAGGTGCCTTTTCATCTTTTAATGCAACAGTGTCGAGTTCATGGGTTGGCTGGAGCTAATTTTCCAAGACAACTTTTTCTTGTTTGTTCATATAAGAACATGCTAGGGAATTAAGACGGTGCAGCCTAAAACCTGATTTAAACCTCCAGTGGCCTTACCACTGACCGTTTCAAGGCGGTAACCCCCGCCCCCTCCCACCAGGTTCTCATTTTCGTTATTGTAGTGTCTTTCTTGAAATATATCTTATTATTAATCAAAGATCTCTTTTCCTCTCCGATTTTGGCTTTGTTTTCTGAGTGTGACTATTCTTTATATGCAACTTTCGGGTTTTTTTTGCTCATTCATGATAGCACGTGTTTGTGCTTTCGGTCAGTCCTGCTTCTACATACAAACGAAGTTATGTTTTGTGTGTATTTCAAGGTTCTGAGTGTTTGAAAAGTCAACACGATAGGGTTTGCTTTTTGTTTTCGCCAAACCAAATTAATGAAATGAAAACTGATTAATGATTGATAGTATTGCGCATTAGGAAACCTCAATTGAAGCATTCGATAATATAAAGCCTGTTTTGAAATGTCAAATTCTATTTTTATCTATTTAAGTATAAGAATATAAAAAATATAACTGTTTTACCAGCTCGGTAATAATATTATGTTATTGGTTAAGCGGTATTATCTTTTTTTAAGTAATGAATGTTTTATTTGCAGTTGTGAATGATGCAGCAAGAGATTCCATACCAGAAGAATTGAGACTGGGTCTTGTGTTGACCATTTATGAAGCCAAGGGTCTAGAGTTTGACGATGTACTTCTGTACAACTTTTTTAAGGATTCCCAGGTTCGCCTTAAATAAATAAATATATACAAAATTAATTAAAATAAATGAAATGAAATGTGGTCATATTTGATCATATGATAATGCGTACAACAATGTAAAATCGAAAAAAGTCAATAATATTGCCGATCGAAGAGAACTTATACTCGATGAGAATAATCAAAATAAATAATAGAGTGATCGAATATTTATTGTTGACTCCATAAAAACCTTTTCTATTGTTATATCTTTACAGTAATGATTTTAAAAATAGCTAGCTTGGTGTTTATTACTCAGTGCGTTAACGTACATAAATATTTTTGTCATATTAAGATTTCTTTACGAAACTACTTGCAGAAAAAAAACATAAATCATGCTTCGTTAGGTATTTGTCAATAATACAAGTTTTAATGACACTACACATTTTATATTTTGTTAACCCCATAAGATGTCTGCTACAAGTTGTCGCATATTTAGAAAAGCACAAATAATTTTAAATAACTAGTCAGTTTTCACTACAATATCATGCAGAGAGAATTACAATCCATAAAAAAATCTGGTATTTCAATCGATTGTAGTGCGAGTCTGTAAAAAAACAATTAATATCAATTAATATTTAGTGAATGGTTGTTTGCAGGCGTCAAAAGAGTGGCGTGTGGTGACAGGATTCCTGGAACGTCTGGCGGGAAACCAGAAGGACGAAAGGCAGAACAGGGAAAACTTGGCTGAGATAGATTTTGGTATGTCAGATTGACAGCAGATTTAGTTTAGAAATAAAAACTTATTAGATGGATAATGATATACACATGTAAGTCGTGCAGAGGTAACAGACCCTGACCGTATTGCGATGTGCTTTATAGTTTGGTCTTAGCCAATGTTACTGTCGATTCCTTTGTTATACAAACCACTTCTAGTACTAATAGTGTTCATTTATATTCCAAATGGAATAGTTTCTGTACCATTGAAGTTAAAAAAGACGCTTTAATTTAAGTAACATCAAAAAAGCTATTGACAGGATTCTTGATGCAAAAATGTTCGGAGTGTATTATTTTACAGATGTGTTAGCTGCTGAGGAAAGACCACGACCTTTGAACTTTGATGCCAACCAACACAAAGTATTGAATTCAGAGCTGAAGCAACTCTACACGGCACTGACACGAGCACGGGTCAATGTTTGGGTGTTTGATCAAGATATGGAGAAGAGGGCACCGATGTTTGAATATTTTAAGGCTCGCAAACTCGTCAGGAGTATGCAATTAAAGGAAATCAATGAAACTAGTAAGTGTCTCGAATACAATGTTATATATTTAGGTTAACGTTTGTGACAAAGCATTGTTGGCACTGAAAAGGTGAAATATGATATTGATAAGGAAACAGAAAAATGATTGAAAAGAAACTTTTGAAAGCCACCGAGAACGAAATATGTCAAATAAGTACAGGCTTGGTTTGACTGAGCCTGTTCATGAGCAGTAATGACAATTCGTTAGAGTAGGTATAATTTGAGTCAATGGAAAATATCATATTTATGATTAAAACATAAAATCGTGCAAACTTAATGTCAAACATCTTTAAATTTATCAATTTAAAACCAACAACCGTGATCTTTGATTGAATCATTATTTTTGTGATACATTTTATTATTCCCTTTGAGCGAAACTCAACATAAATGATCCAAACAATCTATAATATTTCATTTCCAAACTTAGTCACTTTGATAAACGAAATCCAAAGATTTCTTTCGTTAATGTTAAACTAAACGAGTGACTTAACCAGTCTAGAGATTTATATTACGTTTGCTATCTTGTGACAGAAGTGTTCAAGAAATTTATTCTTGTAATAATGTATGGTAGGACAAATGCTGAGCGAACTATGACATTATTTGTAATATTTTTCTCCTAGATCTGTCAGAGACTGTGTTTGCGGAGAAGTCGAGTCCAGCAGACTGGCTGCGCCGTGCAGAGGACTTCATGAAACACTCATTGTACGGTGTGGCAGCAAAATGCTTTGGCATTGGTGGTGATCAGGAACGTGCGAAAATCGCCCTGGCTCATAATCAGGCTTTAAAGGTTTGTTTAAGATTAATCATGCTTAATCAGAGGACCATACGCCACTGAACATTTGATAATTCCGCAATGAAGGTTCCATTGTTTCCGCAATATTCACACAATCGATTGTGATGGATAGGACGGTGTGGTAAAATCATGCAACATTTATGCTTACTAAATGAATTTGTTTTAGTCAATACAAATATTATTTAATTGACTAATTCCGAGAACGGGATTCCAACAGCAACGGCAACAGCGCCTAGACAAACAAATAGAGTTATTTCAAATTGTTTAGCGCATGCGTCGTACTCCACGTTTAGGTACGAAAATGTTGGCTTTATCCTAAACCGACGCGTGAGGGGGCATTTAACTGTGTCATTGCTAACAGAATGAACGGACATGATCTCGGTGTCGTCTTAAAGCTTTTGATAAATTATAATCATAATTATGATGAAGCATAATAAATTCGAGTTTTCGAATTTCCGAATATTACAGGTTTAAAAAATCTGGTCGGCAAGATTTGACTGTGAAAAGCGTAAAACAATCTAAGACGTGGTTGACACTTTGAATCAGGAAGTCTTACATGAAAACAAAGACAATGTGGATTACATGTTACTGTGTATTTGCCACAGACACATATATAAGCGTCTCGAATTTTTCTGACAAAATGCGTTTACTTTAAGAAATATATTTTATGTTACATGATTTATCTAAATTGGAGGTAAACGGTTGAATTCAGCGATGTATCGCCGTTGTATTCATTTTGTTTACTTTTTTATTTCGTCCAAACATATGTTTAAAACTAAGATTTACTGTATTCATTCATATATTTCTTTCATCAGTCCTGGATTTAAATTATGTTTATGTTTAAGAACTAGAAATCATACTTTGAACACGATAGTGTTACTGTTGATTGTCCCTATATATTTTTGACACAATATTCCCATTTCCCATTCTGCCCAGATAACGATGGTGACATATTGAGTTGCGAAAACTTGTTTGGCATCTGACATTTGAGGAGACATAATTCTATTTCAAATGAAATTAATTATCTCAAATCATCAAATTGAAAGTAACTGTTATTGTCACTTCTAGCTTTAACTTTTCGAATACCTAAAAATTGACTTCAGTCCCATATTTCTATATTTTGTAGCGTTGAATTTATGGCCGATCATGTAGTAGTATATGTCTTATTCATGTTATTATAAACATCACTTTTTTATAAACTTGTCAGCCATAGTCAATAAGACATTAGTTTAAGTCGCATTACATGAATATTTACGGGTTACGGAAATGATGTAGAAAGAAGATAAAATGTTCGCAGACCTTCCAAATCTCAGGATTTTATCTGAAATTTCCGGAGTGTAAGGTTCTTCTCCGGATCTTAGGATTTTCAGGCAAAATCTCCGGATTTAAAAAATATTGAATAAGATTATTTATTGAAACCTAAATTGAACTGAAATTATAATGGGTTTTACAGTTACATTAGTTAATATTAAGAAACTTGGTCTTAGTCTAGGCTCCCAAATTTCCTGTTTATTGAGAAATTACGAGAACCTGTTCAGTGACACGATGACTGGGGCTCACATGTACTCAACAGCAAAGTGTCATAAAACTAAACTAGGACCTGGATATATCGCACTCCCGTTCATTTGTTTTGTTCCATGGTCATTTTGATTTTTATACAGATATGAAAATTTTATATTCCAAAACCTTCAGCGGCAACAATTAAGAACTTCAACTTCAAAATAGTTTTATTTAAAAATCTCTCTGGATTTAAAAAAAAATAGTTTTGGCTGGCCTGCCGTCCGGCAATATTCGGCAATATTCGTTTGGTTCAATGAATTTAACGATTTCTCGGGTTGTAGTAGGAATCATCCTATGTATATACGTAATATTCCTTATCAAAAACAAAACACGCAAAACGCGTATCAAGTCGCCGACGAGCCACATAAGAGAAATGTGTCTCATTCCACAAATAATTATATCATTACCAAAAATGCCGTAAAACGGTAAAATGTCCGATAATGTAACTAAATTACTAAAATCACCTTTAAAATGTGGTTGTACTTCAAAATAGCCAATATCTATTTCAAAAGATATTGTAGTGTTTGACCTTTTTATCAGGCCTCCAGGCTGAAGGACGAGCCTCGTTTGATGAGAGAAGAGTTTATTCATGCTGCAGAGCTTTACCTTGAGTGCAACAGACCTGCTAAAGCTGCACTGTGTCTGCAGAATGCCAAAGAGAGGGAGCTGGCCGCTGGACTTTTTGAGAAATTAGGACAGGTATGTTTGTCAATATAAAAACTAATGCAGTGTTAAAGCCACTTCATGTTTTTTTTTAGAATGGAGCTCATTTTTCGCGTGCGACTGCAACAGAGAATAAAGTACACTGTAGATTTGCTTACAAAGACAACTCTTTTATTGAAGCAACCCGATCATGTCCAATCTTAAACAGCAACAGTTACTGTACTGTCAAACATTCCATGAGAACTGTAGCGTGCATGAACAATTCCATTTATGGCAACAAGATAATAACTCCTGATTGACAAACCACTTTCAAATTGTTTTAACCTGATTGATAATGTTGCTTATTTGTAAATTTCATTTTCATATATGACTGCAAACTATAGGTTTTAGAGGCTGAGTAACTAACATTCTTAAATTGAAGGTCAGTTAGCAGTAAATATTGAATTTCCTATTACAATGTTTGACCTTTTAATATTTAGCTACATTTATTTCATATATTTCTTCGTGTTTTTGTTTATTTGGCGGAAGTGACCTTACAGTGGTTTTAGATAGATGTTTCTCTACAACATTTCAGGTTCGTCATTATAAGAGTATAGTCAATTGTTGTAGCAACTAGTCGATTGAATTTCTTTCAGATATGCATGTTTTCATTTCACCATTGTTCTGTGTATATATATTGAAAGAACAGTAGCATCGGTTAAAAAAATAATAATATGTTTTCAGTATGAGAGAGCGGCAGAAATATACCGCCGATTGAAGCAGCCGATGGCGAGTAGTCGATGCTACGAACAGCTAGGAAACTTTAATAAGGCTATAGAAGTCCTTTACGACAATGAACACTTTGATTTTGCAATTGACACTCTGAGAAGATACCGCCTTTTGATAAATGTAAGCTTGTTCCTAACCTTCGCTATGTGTTTCTTTCATTCTTGAATGGACATAATTTCAGATGTTAAGAATTATCCAGGTCCAAAGGTTTAGGAATCGGAATAAAAATCGTTTTTCTTATTCTGTTTTACTGTACGATATTTCACTCTTGTACAGATATCAACATTCATTTGTAAATTGTAATCATTTTAACAATATCGAAAACAATCTAATTGTGAACAGTAGTAAATAACATCACTGATTACCTGTGTGTGGTTGCTCGTTGACCATTGTATCAATACATCACTGACTTTACCGAAACAACCTACTGTTCGCCGTTTTCCAATTCTTTGTTTTCTAATGAAATTATTTCTGCAGTAAAGTTGTTTGGAAATAAATTTACATAGACAGCATTTGAGACCACAGATGATTTGGCTAGTATGTACAACCATTACTGGATGGTGGTATTTGATTATTCACGTTTATTCTCTACAGGAACTTAAGCAAAAAGGAAGTCCAATTCCCCAACAGCTGTTGGCAAACGAACCAAGAAGTTCCTACACTGAAGAAAATCTAAGCCACAGGTATAAATTTATAAATTCTTCACCTAGTTGATTTTCATTTCCAAAATGGTCTCCAATACTGCAAAAAATATGTTGACACTCAGCCTCATGTCATACGTTATATATTAATGTACCCGGAGTTGCAATTTCTTGCGCCTTGATAATCCAGCAAGCTAGAAAAAGTGAGATATGCATATCAGGAATCGCCAAACTCACAAAATATAGCCGCCCCACGCAGGGAAAAAAAGAGAAAGAGAGAGAGAGCATGTTTGTTATAAAAATGTCAATTCAAATAAGACGCCACCAACAATTAACGAAAAAGAGAACCTTTGGGGATACCGCCTTGGAACGGTCAGTGGCAAAATTGCCACTGGGGGTTTAAACCAGGTTCTAGGGTGCACCGACCTTACACTTGCCCCAACAAGTTCTCATTTCACAAAACAAGCACAAGTTGTCTCAGTGAAATTACTCCAACCCACCCATCAGCTTAGCAATGTTGCATGCAAAAGCACACAAACATATAAAACATAAGAATCTAATAGCATTGAAAAACCAAAGGGCGGGAACTCATTTATTAAGAGTTCTGTCAAAATGTTTCTTCAAACGAAACACATGTATGAACATCGGCAATAAAGCAAAATACAATATGATATGTAAGAAGGGTTACTTTTTGAGTGTGGTTTGTTAAGAGAAAAGTTCTATGTCATTATATGATACCTATTAAAACTCTGTGATGTCCCGAAAGTTTTGTACATGTGTGAGCGACATTTCCCGTTGACATATTTATTGTTATTATATAAGTAACTCAATTTTTAAAACAATATCTTAAGAATAAGAATAATACAGTGTTTTTTGGATAATGATAGATTTTAGCATAATAGACTAAAATATTGTAAATCTTATTAAACATTTACAAAGCAATTTACCATTTGTTCACATAGTTTAAAACATTAAAAGAAACAAATTTTCATTTATTGTATAAGAATCAACCGTGTGCAGCATAGCTGTAGATTGTTTTTTTTTATCATATTGTAGTGCAGCTGAACTATTTCACAAATACAAGAATGAAGAGCGAATGTTGGAAGCAGTAGATAGGTTTGAGAAAACAGATGATAAAGTTGGATTTTTGAAAAAGTACAGATACATAGGACAAGCTGCAGGAATCCTAGAACAAGATGGTAATTTATTTCTGCTTTCCAACATACAAACACTTTTGATTAATGCATAGTTGCGACGTTATGTAACATTTTTTTAGAGTTGGTAAATCAAATATACGCACTTATGACAGTAAACAGTAAAGTTACAGGCATAATTAGAATAAATAAACACTGATTGTTCTAATGCGAAACAACAACAACAAACTCTGAGTACATTGTTGCACGAAAAAGCATGCCAGATTTAAGACGATGTAACTATGTTTAACATCCTGCGTATCACAGCGAAGGACTGTGGTCCTCGGAAAACATTGTTTTCCGAGACCAAAGCCCTTCACTGTGATACGCAGGATTTGATTAAATCCTCTGCCCAAGTCTCTTTACATTTCGAATGTTGTTTTCTATCTGAAGGTAAAATATCTTTTATAGAGTGGTACTAACATATTTACCACTTATAGTTTCATTATCACATTATATTATATGTAAGATGAGTTAAAATTGGTTAAAAAAATTGAAATTACGTAAATATTCAATAACCTAAATACTGAGTTAAACTCAGCTCGGGGTAGACGAGTTGGTAGTTATTTGTATTTTCATTAATATCCACAGGGTAAACACAAAAAAGATTTATTATCTTAAAATATTAAGTGATTTAAAAAAAAAATTTCGTATTTTCTAAACCAGTTCTAGTGTCAAATCTGTGTACTAACGGTACATGTTTTTTATAAATATATTATTTTGAAAAGGTGATAACGACGAAAGAAAAGTTTTAACGTCGAATATGCATATCAGTAATTGTCTTGGTGAATTGGCTTCTACGCATCCATCAACTCGACCATGTCTGATGCAAAAGCATACGAACATATAAACGTATTCAGAAACTTAAATCATTGTCAAAAAGGGGTTCTCAATGACCTTACCGAGATCAGAACCTCAGAGTCAAATCACCAGAAACATGACGACATGAATAAAAGAAACAGATCTAGCATCTAGGTTCTTCTACAAGAAACATTCATATTCCCTTAAAACCCTACCACCGTAATGCAAACAAAGAGATAACATAACGACCAACTGTAGATGAGTTAATCACCAAGCGCTCTAAATTATCATGTTGGTAACATTTCCTTTTGAGATAACAGATGTTTTCACAAATAGAATGGAAAAAGTAATATTACCTTTTCTGTATAAACCATATATCGCTTCAACACTGGTTGAGAAATACCTTGATGCAATAGTAATCTTAAACATCCTGTTACTTTTAAACTGATTTTTGGTATCAAAGCAAAACGTTTTCATAAATTTGTATTACCGATACCGCAAGATGGTTTCCTTTTTTCACAACTACGTTCATTTAAATCCTTTACAGTGTTACAAGCTCCATACAAATAGTCAAAGACAAGTTAAGTACTCATGGGAATGCCTATTACTACATTTACAGAGGTTTTAAGGCGACATCACCTCGTTTACAGTTTTTGCGGTGTTATTGCGAAATGTGTAATTTTATAAATTTAAGCTGTTTTCTCTGTTCATTTTGATGTAGACTACTGTTTTCTGAATATGGCTATAACCGATACACATATGTCACTCACTTGCTATAAAGTTATGATGTTTTTGTAGTGTTTCTGTTCCAGGGGTGTTGAGGGTGTTGAAATGTTATTTATTTAAATAGATTTTAGGTAGAGTGATTTAAAAATGTGAAATGTGTAATCACATTACCAAAAGTTCATGAAAAACCATGAACATCTCAGCATCCAAAGAGAATTCCTGGCGATTTGGACTGGTCTTATATTTTTATGTATGCCAATCTGTGAATCCGTCGTGATCATGTGTGCTTAACTTTTTTTTCTCATGAAGGTCAATTAGAGAAAGCAGCACATCTGTTGTTGATGTATGGAAGATTTGATGAGGCAATTAACATGGCAAGAAAAAATCGGAAGGAAGAAGTTATCGCACATTGTTTGTTGGTGTCATGTAGAGCTATGATGGCAGATGATAATAGAGAACAGCATAAAGAGCTACTAGAAGAACGTTTAAAAGAGGCGTTTAGAATGCTGAAGTCGTGTAATGACCACGATCAAGCTGGCCAGGTATTGCTTCTTCAAGCAGAATTGTTTGGGAATCTTGACAGCATAGAGGTGGCATGGAAAGCTTTTCATAGTTCGAAACCAATCCCAAATGAGGCAGGCTTGATTGAGTGTTGTGAGTGGTTGTTGCGAAATACTAAATTAAGCATCGGAAACGAAACAATTCTTCAGACAATAGTGCGAGGAGTTGAGCATCTTTTTGGAGTTTGCAATGCACTTTTAGAACCTAACACGCAGACAAACATGGGTAAAGTGCTGAAATATTATCAGCTATATGGATTAGCGCCTTACAGTCAAGACAAGCTAGAAGTATCTCCAAAAGAACATCCCCTTTGTGTGAAAATGGTCCAGGAGTTGTTCAGCAGCAAATCAGAGACCCTGTATGTAGAAAAGTCGAAAGCCCACGAGAGTATTGTGGTGTTTCTACTTAAACGGTACCAGCCATGCGTGAAAATCATAGGAGATGCACTAAAATCAAAGCGTAATTCAGCAAGAGTATGCGATTTTTTTCAGGCGGGGCTCGACTGTCCAAATTTTGGTAATGTTGATACACCATGCAGTATGCGTCATGAAATCCAGACGAAGCAAGGTTTTATACAACTTATTGAAACTGATTTGATGATGATAGAATTTGAGTCAAATGTGCTAGATGGTGCATCCATTCTAAAACATAAATCAACAGAAAACGTTAGAGAGACTTTAGAAGCCTATCTTTTGAATGAAAGCAACGATCCCAGCTACAAGTATCAATCTTGTGTTCACCTCTGGGATGATCTGATGCCGCTTGCTGGACATCCTGTCTTCATCAACGAGGACAGTAAAAAGATGGTGCAATTTTTGAGACGCAATGACAAAGTACTCCTGCATTTCCAGAAATTCTTACAAGAGAAATGGCACCAATTTACAGCTGGTAATAAGAAACTTAAGTGTTCAGCAGTACGTGAAACTGAATGTTACCTGTTAATGGAATTCGCATACAATTTGTTTGGTTTTCATGGTGGAAGGAGAAAGCTTGAGAAATCGCCTACCCAGCAGATGTTGAATCTTGAGACACAACTTGACTATGAGATCATGGAGAAAGGAGCTGCAATCAAGAAACATGAGCATTATTACACGCTCATGATGACATATGATAACACAATCAGAGACAAGATCGCCGTTACATGTGTAGCTCATAGATTTTTGGATGCCTATTCATTCATGTCCAGAAAGTTTCCAGATCCGTTCGAAGCAGTGATGCAGTTCAGCAAATTCCAGATTCAACTTAGCAAGAGGAAATCAAATTTCAACTTCTATCCAGACTTAAAACATTACCTAACATGGCTTGAATTCTTTTCTTGCATTGCCATCTTACTTTTAACCAAACTCAAGACAAAAACTTTCCATGATTTCATTTTCTTTCTACCTAGTCACTACCTGGGATTAATACGGTTCATCCAGGCCACATTTCCAGATCAGTCTCACACTGTGTTTGAATCAGTTGCATGGTGGGAGCCACCATTTAAACAACAATTCAGGAAAGAAGTGCTTGTTGCAGAACGTTTGAAGGGCTTTGCCCTTGTGATATCTGGCCACGCACAAGGGATCAAGATAATTGATAAGATTATAGACAGCTGCAGAGAGGACCCGTGCAATTACGCGCTTTTGGAAAGACTTCTTATTATGAATATGTTCTTCGTGTGCAACATAGGCAAAGCAGTGTTAGTGGAATGTGAAAAAAGCCTGATGACTTCCTTGTGCCATCTCATACTTCCTTCCAAGGCACCAACACGGTTAGAGCACACTCTTCAAGAGATTAAAAAATGCAAGGGGATAGAAGACGTAGCCAGAACATTAATAGCTTTGCTGAAGAATCGTAATATGGATGAAAAACTACTGGTTTGTATGTGGAGGAATGATAAAAGAAACGTAGATGCAAAACCAATTCAACTTGAAGAAGAAAGTCCAAGTCCGTTTTCTACATCATTTTTGAATGAGACAACTCTGCAAGCGATGACAGTGCATATGCACGCCCTTTTAGAACAAACTTTTGTTGTTGAACATCATGAAGAAGACGAAGTCACACCAGAAGAGATAGAAAAGGGAATTAGAGAAAAGCAGATGCAAATGAAAGCAGACAATGAAAGCAAAGCCGCTAAAACAATACAACGGTGGTTTAGACAAAGACGGCATTGTAGAAAGCAAATTGTGGAAGGCTTAGATGAACAAGTAAAAACTAGCATCGATGAAATGCTTGAAGCAATTAAAGTTGATGAGAAGATGTGTGGAATTTGTGGATTAAATTTTGAAAATAAACTAGATGACATTTTGAAATACCAGCATAATACTTTAATTGGTGAAAAATCGGTTTTAAATTTACAAGATATGAGTGGAAAGTGGGATTACAATAGTTTTGAAAGACAAGACAGCTTTGAGGCAAACCAACGCGCTTGGGAGAGCGCATCAGAAAAGCAGTTTGACTCAACAGATCGTTGTACGCTTTTACTCCGAGACATTAAAACTAAACATGAGCTTCATGATTCACACATCCAGCAAAGCAAAGAATTTGAGAGATTCAAAAATCGATACAAAGACATTATAAGGCCAAAACTATATGAAATCAACAATTTCATAAAGCAGGCATGTCTGTCTGATGAAAAATTTGTTAAAGAAAATTATAAATTGGAAGAGATGGCCATTTTAAGACTGGTCAGTGAATGTAGCTCTTTAGAGAAAAATCTCTATATATTAATAGGCAATAGACAATGGTCAACAGAATGTGGTAAGATTATTCAACAGCTAAAAGAGATCGAAACAGATTACAAGGCAGCAAGGCCTTGTGTAGAGCAGGTCCAGATTCAAATGAAAGAGGTGTGTTATTTTCTTTAATTTTCTTAAGTTTACTCTTAACTGATTAGCATTATTTTGAATTTTAAAACCTCTCAAGAAATTTTAAGCCAACTTCACATACATTCAGCAGTTTAGGCCGATAACTATTGCAGTCTTGTCTGATGGGTTCTTCTTACTTACAACAGTGTTTTTATTGCTGTGTAATGAGGTGATGTTCAGTATTATGTTTTATACTGTGGAAAGTCACTATTTGATAATCAGTTTGTCAATTCGTATTAGAAGTCACTTAACTTAAAAAAAGACGTTAGAAACACAAAGAACAAAGAAATAAAAATAATGTGACAAAATATTGTTATTTTGTATCAAATCATAATAAAAGTAATAAACCAAAACAGTTATATTGAAATTAACGTTACAGGCGGCAGAATCAGCAGGTAAGCAAGTGCCGGCTTCATCAAGTTCTCTAGCGATGCAGGGTGAAACCTCTGATGATGAGCTTGACGACTTTGAACAAGTGGTTGAGATGCCGAGAACCGTAAAAACCATGGAATTCTACAAAACGCGTACCAAGAAGCGAGGAAAAAGACACCACAAGAATTAAGAAATATAAATTTTGTCTAGCAAAATGAATCTTTGTTCACTACCCGGACATTGGAACTTTTTACTCTTAGTGATTATCAAGGCAGTCAGTAATAGTACCGATATGATCACATGATGACAAAGCGATGGTTATATCAGCACTTGATAGGTTATATATGTACAGCTCAAAGTTTGCTATCAAGAGTATTGTGTACATATATTTTGCCATATGTCAATTTTTATTAGTAGATTTGTTTAACGCATGTTTTAGTGAATAATTAACCAATATAGACAAATGTTTAAACAACTGCACTGTGTTATCAGGGTTTAATATTTAGAATTAGAATGGGATGATGGTTGATATAGTGAAAAATAATCAAAGTTTGCCAGAACATGTATGAATGAGACCTTGTCCATTGACGTACCTTTGAAATTGATCTTCGGCCTTAAAACAGTGATAAATGATTGTGGTTAACAGCAAAATGTTATTGCTGCTTCCTCGGTAAAGCACATGAGCCTGGCAATTTGCCAAAATAATTGCGTCTGGTATGAAATTTTAAGCAGATGCACTTCACTTTGTGATAAAAATTCCAAAGTTTTAGTATTTCTGTCATTTAAATTGTTTTTAAAGAAATGTATAAACGATAAAATATGGTTCTGTTTTTTTAAGTATTAGAATGTCACTCAGCTTATAACATGCAGCTTATAGAAATATCTCATAATGAAGAAACAGTATTTTGAAGCATAAGTAGAAATTTTAAAATGATTGTTGTTTGTGTTGTATAACGTGTACATTTTGAAATTGATCGTATTATAACTTATTATTTCTGTTTTTCTTCTGTTTGGCTGTGTGAGCTGGTCGTGATTGTTGCATGTGGATGCATGTTGTGCGTATTTTACCTTTATATATGGCATGTTTATTGTTTCATTGTTGTTTTATTTTTTGCGGATCTTGAATTTATTTTTTAATGAAGAAAGCAGTAAACTCAGATGTATCTAAGAATGTTTACATTAATTTTTGAGGGGTATGTTTGATAAATTATAAAAATCACTATCAAAGTTGTATACTACGAGTATGTCATTTATTATTGTTTACAACATTTATATTTTGTACATGTGAGTATGTTATGTTTATTTGACAGATAAATTCTGTTACATGTGATATTTGAATTTTCATGGAAAACTTCAAGGTCTTGCGTTATTGTTTACACAGAAGTGTTATGTCTCTAAAGGAGATAAAGGGTTTTTCGTATGACGCGCACCCTTTGTTTTTCCTGAACAATGCTCTAACAAACATGCACATACTGAAAGAAAATAAGGTTTGATCTGAACTCTGAAACTGATATACAAAACAACAAAAACTTATACGAGTTTTTTACCAGCAAACACTCATCTACAATAACTTGCAGTTATTTGTGAAAACATGACGAGTTTTGAAGAAACCAGCAAATGTGTTAGAGCATTATTCCGTAAACAAAAAAGAGTGCGCGTCATATGACAAAACATTTTTTTAGCTCGACTATTCGAAGAATAGGGGAGCTATCCTACTCGCCCCCTTGTCGGCGTCGGCGTCGGTGTCGGCGTCGGCGTCTCCGTCCGTTAAACGAAATATGCACTTTGGTCCATAACTTGAAAACTACTTATGATATCAACTTGAAACTTGGAATATATATTCACCATCAAATTCTACATCATTACCAACAACACCCATAACTCTGCTACAAATATTTTTCAAGTTTTGCCCCTTTTTCACTTAAATTTTGCGTTAAGGAAAATATGCACTTTGGTCCATAACTTATCAACTACTTGAGATATCAACTTGAAACTTGGAATATATATTCACCATCAAATTCTGCATCATTACAACAAGACCCATAACTCTGCTGTCAATATATTTCAAGTTATGCCCCTTTTTTCTTATATTATGTGTTAAGCAAAATATGCATTTTGCCCATAACTTTAAAACTACTTGAGATATTGCCTTGAAACTTGAAATATATTTTCACCATCAAAATATACATCATAACCAACAAGACCCATAACTCTGCTTCCAATATTTTTAAAATTATGTCCCTTTTTCACTTACATTTTGTGTTAAGCAAAATATAAACTTGGCCCTTGACTTCGTTATGAATGGAGGGATTTCAAAATAACTTGGCACAAATGTTCACCATGACAAGGCGGTGTGTCCGCACAATACCAATGCCTGTAGATCCAAGGTCAAGGTCACTGTTACTAAAAATAGAATTTTCTTGTCCAGGCTGTAACTTCGTTATGAATGGAGGGATTTCAAAATAACTTGACACAAATGTTCACCATGACAGGGCGGTGTGTCGCGTACCATGCTCATGCCTGTAGGTCAAAGGTTAAGGTCACTGTTACTAAAAATAGAATTCTCTTGTCCGGGCTGTTCCTTTTTTACGAATGGAGGGATTTCAAAATAACTTTGCACCAATGTTCACTATGACAAGGCAGTGTGTCCGCACAATACCCAAGCCTGAATGGCTAAGGTCAAGGTCACTGATACTAAAAATAGAATTTTCTTGTCCGGGCTGTAACTTCATTATAAATGTAGGGATTTCAATATAACTTGACACAAATGTTCACCATGAAAGGGCGCAATGTCGCGTACCATGCCCATGCCTGTAGGTCAAAGGTCAAGGTCACTGTTACTAAAAATAGAATTCTCTTGTCCGGGCTGTTCCCTTTTTATGAATGGAGGGATTTCAAAATAACTTTGCACAAATGTTCACTATGACAAGGCAGTGTGTCCGCACAATACCCAAGCCTGAATGTCCAAGGTCAAGGTCACTGTTACTTAAAATATAATTTTCTTGTCCGGGCTGTAACTTCATTATAAATGAAGGGATTTCAATATAACTTGGCACAAATGTTCACCATGACAGGGCAGTGTATCGCGTACCATGCCCATGCCTGTAGGTCAAGGTCACTGTTATATAGAATAGAATTATATAATATATAGAATATATATTATAGAATATATTAAGCAAAATATACACTTGGCCCTTAACTTCGTTATGAATGGAGGGATTTCAAAATAACTTGGCACAAATGTTCACCATGACAAGGCCGTGTGTCCGCACAATACCAATGCCTGTAGATCCAAGGTCAAGGTCACTCTTACTAAAAATAGAATTCTCTTTTCCGGGTTGTAACTTAGTTAGGAATAGAGTAATTTCAATATACTTGGCAGAAATGTTCACCATGACAAGGTGGTGAGTCATGTACCATGTCCATGCCTGTAGGTCCAAGGTCAAGGTCACTGTTACTAAAAATAGAATTTTCTTGTCCGGGCTATAACTTTGTTTTGAATGGAGGGTTTTCAAAATAACTTGGCACAAATGTTCACCATGACAAGACGGTTTGTTGCGTACATCACCCATGCCTGTAAGTCCAAGGTCAAGGTCAGTCACTAAAACTTGAATTTACTTGTTCTGGCTATAACTTCTTTATGAATGAAGGGATTTCAAAATAACTTGGCACAAATGTTCACTATGACATTGTATTGCATTACCACCAACTTTTTCACAGACATTTCTGTAATGAGAAGACAACAGCCACAAATACAAATAATTTACTTGATCTTCAAGTTTATGCATATTCTTATAATTACTCGAACATCACTGTCTTTGAAATGCTATTATTCCCATCATTTCACTTGAGTGTCTGAAAACGATGTATAGCGGGGGCATCCGTGTCCTATGGACACATTTCTAGTTTCACTTATATTTTCACTAAAGTGCACTTCATCGATAACTTTGCAAATACTTCTAGTATCAACTTCAAACTTCCATTTAATTTTCATTTCAGTTATTTTTCTGTAACATTACTGAAGTGATTGATATTTGACTTAAAGTAAATGTCTCTAATAAAAAATTACTAATATGTTTTCTAACAAATTCAGAAATATTTCATAGATATTCCCCTATTCAGTTTAATATTTATGGTACATTAAGGAATTATTTCTGTTATTTGAAATGAATTTCTCCCTTACCATTCACTTGTTAATTTTTTTTCTGATTGCACATGAATGCATGGCCATAGTTGTTATTGTTTTAATCTTCAAATTGCATTTGTTTCAAATGATTCGAATAGTCGAGCATGCTGTCTCCTCTGACAGCTCTTGATACTAAAAGCTAACCGAAGGCAAAATGTGAGTTTTCCTCATCGCTGAACTAATTCATAATCATTTTATTGATGTTATCTCTGATGATAATGATATTGGGTAATCTAACGTCGAAAAAAATCTTGAAAATTTTCACGCAGTGCGTTCATATGTTATTAATCTTGCTCTGAAATTCAAAATATTCTGATTATAAAACCGCCAACTTGGAAGTAGGTTATTTGGGTCATGAAAGTAGGTCACTTAATCAAAGCAAATAAAAACTTGTTAACACATACCATATTTGGTTTATATCTTGAAATTAGCATAAATTTGATTATCTTGGGCCCATCCGTTTTGGAATCAAAATGTGTGATCCAGTCAGATGAATATGTTTCGAGGGGTTTAGTGCAAAACTGTTGTTTCTACATTGCAGTAAAGAATGAGTTACGGCAGTCCTGAATGCAACCCTTGGTTGTATATGTAACCATCTTCAAGTTCTTTGGGCTGAACATGAAACAGTGTGCATTCTTTAGGAATCAATCTTTGGCTGTAATTATTGCTTACAATATAAGTATTATTGTTGTTGTTTTTTGTTGTTTCGATATTGCACTCTGCCTAAAAATTGTTAATCTCTTGTATGCATATTGTTAGAAAATAAACTCTTCTATTAAAGCATTGGTTCTTTTGTTGAATTTTGACTTTATTGGGCGAGAGGGAGTTTATAAAGTATGTGCTCGGAAAATGGTTACTTTTTCGCATCTTACGATTCTAATGAAATAGTATAATAAATTACTAATCATTGATTTGTGTTTTCTTGGACGGAATTACAACAATGTTCGCCATTTAGAGCATCTATTTTTTTAAGTATATGTTTATTAAATAATGTTTAGTTAAATGCACCTTTGCATAACTATGAATGATTGCGACCACAACGGAGGTTGGATTGGGGCGTTTTTAGAAAACCAAAGTTATTTTCACCATAACAAAGCTCAAATTCACCAAAATAAAGTGTGTGATTCTTTAAAAAAATCTTTATTAAAATACCGAATTTCACAGAATATCTGTTGGAATTCTACATTTTGTTTGAATGTAGGCTACATGATCGTCATGCGTCTTTCGATACTTTTCCACATTGTTTAGTTTCTCGCACAAATGGCACAGGGACGTTGGATGATATCGTATATAGTATTTATCCTTTTCACGCAAATATTTAGTATACCGTTCTTCAGAGGATGCAATTTCCATTAAGTACTGTGCCAAGTGCTTCGGAGACATAAAATGAGCTGTGTTTATAAAAGTGTTGTTCGGAAGATGTTTATTATAGTCAAGCCCCCCTCTAACGGCCAGCACGGTGTCAAGAGGAAAATTATAGAAAAACTTTTCCGTGATGTAATCTTGACAGATGCTGTTTCAAAACTGAGATAAAACTTATAGTCATTGTTGAGCATATGTTTTAATTTTGAATATTTAAAGTAAGCTTTATTTTTGCTGCATTTTCCAAACACATCAACTTGAAGTCCAGATTTGCTTAGTTCAGACACGTACTGTTCTCTTTTCCCTTTGGTATTACAGTTGCTTACTGCCCAAGCCACCATTTTACTTTTACGGTGAAATATCGCACTGTAATTTCAAGTGTTGAGTATGGATTGAACACGTCAGCATTCAGTTCATATGACCAGTTCATTGTGTTTCTCCAACTTACATGTTTATATTCAGTTCTTGCATGGTTAATTGGTGACTCACCATAATAAAAGATCCACACTTGGATAGGATTCCGTTGGCTCTTTGGAATAGGTGGCGCTTCTTCCAGTGGTTCTGTCAAAGTATATATTATTGCATCAGCGGTATGCAATTCAGATCTGCTAGTCGTCACTCTACAATTGGCGTACAGACACCATTCTTGAAGAACAATATTAATTCCGGCTAAGTTATAGAAGTCCGGCATATTGTAGTACAGAACTTGTGTCCCCCTTGCTGGAATTCAGTGTCGGGCTTCTGATACTCCCGCGTAGCATGGTAACAGTCTACAAGTCTGTTTGGTGTCCACTCCTTTTGTGTCACATAAAACGGACTGTCTACACTGTTGCTTATGACGGAAGCAGTCTTGTTGTTGTGAAACGCCATCTGTGAGATCATATTCATGCTAGACAGCTGCAGAAAACAGTACACACATACCAGAGGAGCTAATAACAGAGCAACATGATGACCCAGCAGTCTGAAAGCACGTGACTGTCGCATTAGAACACACATGTCCCTTTTTTTGTTCTAAGATATTAACATTTCTTTCTCAAAATGATTGCATATTTAAGTGTAAAAACGTGTATTTGAAACCACAATTCTAATCAAATGTGCGATCACTTCATTGTTGTAAGTTAAATTTGACTTTTTATTTTTTGTCGTAGGTCACACTTTTCCTGAAGCATTTTTTGCAACCCCTTATTAGTTTTTAAACAAATTTTTTAAACATTTTATAGCTTATATTATTTAAAGTTGATTGTGTCTCACCAGAATAAGAAATATGTATATAAACGTTATAAAAATTTTCATCTCAACAAGGCTTCGTGTATTGTGACTACCCAATCGGTTGACATCAGACTTTGTCATTAAAGGTCAAGTTCTAATATCTTTGCTAGTTTAACAACTGATAAAGGGAATTTTCTTAAAAGTCACACATTATAAAGTGTTATCACACTATGTTGACATGCTGTTGTTAGCAACATCGGGAGTTGTAACACTGTTTCTATCAATTGAGTATTTTACTGTCAAAGAGCTTCAAGCAAAGGTAGTTGAATTAATTTGTGTTGGTGTTGAGGAAATGCAGTTATATATTGGTTATGATCTGTGCAGGTCAAATCATAGATTATTTGTGACCTCAGAATATTTTTATACAGTTTTACTGGTAACACTTCCTACTGCAATATGCGTGAAATATAACGACAGAAAAGCTATATAACATGTTTAACTTTGCTACTGTAAAACATGTGAGATTAATATTGGCTAATACCATAAAAAATTTCAAATTATGAATTAACGACTAAATTAAACAAAAATGCTGGTCAGTGTTGAAATTTAGTTAACAGTAGTAACTTTCTGTGGACTGCAGTAGTCCAGTGTTTGTCAGTGTGCTGTATGATGGGAACAATGTGGCAGACAGGCACGGGCATTCACACATGTTGTCCGGTGTCTAAACTTGTCACAATAAACTATGATATACAGCTTGCTTTCATTTTGCAGATAAATCCCAGAGCTACAGCGCAGTTCTGGCAAATCTACACCTCATACCTGTGGATTTGATATCAAACTTGAAGCAAGCCGTCAACTATTGTCCATACTTGTGTCCAAATACTTGTGTCCAAATCTGGTGCTGCTAAAGCTATTGCTAGGCAGCATGGATGGCAAGAAACTTTGTCCAAGCATTTCATTCGTCATCCAATCACAATGCCAACCAGTGAACTTGACCCTGACAGTCGCGGACAGTCACCATAGAAACGAAGCTGTAAATGCTGAGTTCTTTTCATCAATGGGGGATACTCTCAGCACGCCGCTTTATTTAAAATCTCTTAAAATCTTTCCCGACCTAGATTGCTCGGCATCGGCAGATGACTTTCAAAGTGAAAGTAGAAGTTTCAGTGCCAGATCAGAGGATTTAAGTACGATTGGTCAAAGAAATGCATACAAAATTACGGAAGGAAATTATTTGTTTGTCAATGTTGAACTGCGTTGGAATTCTGTGTCAGTTTCTCAGCATGTAGACAATAAAGCTAGGATGTTGTCCAGCTTTCGTCTGCGGGGAAGTGTCTCATGGATGTGATGGTAAACTAGAGGAATTGTACCAGAACCTCCAAATTGTTATGTTCACCATCATGTGGGAAGGAGTCGAGGGCTTGGATGAAACATCCTGGAAGGTAACTTTTTCTTGTGTTTTGTTGTTAGAAGTGCTTGTTCTAACTACTGACTACTCTAATGATTAAGCTATGTCTAGGATGGTGTTTTCATGGCTCACGGTTATAAAAATGAACATGACGACCAGTTTAAGATCCAAACAATAAGGCCGCATTATTGTAACTGTTCTCATGTTCAAAACAATTCTTTGCTCATACTTAAAATGTATAGAACATTTACTGTAAAGTTTATAAGAAATAACTGTCTGTTCAAAAAAATGTTATTGACATCAATTAAGTCATAGTTCAGTTTCAGATCTTTTATTTTAGATAAAGAAAGCATGTGAAGCCATCAGGTTTACATGCTCAGATTGAGCTGAGCATGAAATTTTTATAATCATGGAGCCTGATTGTTTGAAACTACACACAGCCTTTGAACAGACCAATCGGAAGCTTGAGATCTGTGACTGATATAAAATTGGAACCAAGATGCATTTGTTATTACTTAAAATAGAGTGTGTCATGGCAAAAAGGTAACTTCAGACAGTTGACATCAAATACTGAAATGACGTCAAAATGTGGAGCTTGCGACATTACTTGTTATGCATTTGGCGATAAAAATTACATTATGTTGTCAAACTATGTAACAAAATCTCCAATAATTCATGAGAAAATAAAAACTAATTGTATGTTCTTTTCAAAATAAATTAAAACCTAACATGTCAATAATAATGACCATAGACACATTTCCTCTCGCGTGCCTCAAATGATATTATTGCATGTTATGATGAATCACATTTGACCTAATGTCTTCCCTCAGATAATGATATTTCAAGAGCAGTCAAACAATAAGTGAGTCAGAATAGAATACCCTGAACTTGTAGTGTGATAAAACTAAACATTGTGTAATAAGCAGACATTGCCTGGTTAGGTAAAATATTCATCTGCCAGGTAGGCACCACAACAAAAATGTTGGTATTACTGGCCGCCACAAGGAAGTTAATTATTTTATCAAACAGTCAGTCAGTCAATCATGTTTTCTTGGAGATTTTATAAAGTGTCTTCCCCTGGCATTTCAAGCACAAAAGAAGTAGAGAAATTGTGCTTGAAATTCAATTTGCGTATAAATTTTCCTCATTTTAAATTTACTTTTTATTTTTTCCATAATAAATGTAATTAAGTGCATAAATGGTATAAGTACAAAATAAGATGATGTTTTACTGTTTTTGTACCAATGTGACAAATTATTCTTGTGGGATTTGGTAATTTTAACTTAAATAAGCAGAATTATATGTGTTAAAATTTTCACTGCAACGCTGCAAAATGACATATTATAAAGTGATTGATATTTTTCACCAACATTGATTTTGCACAGGGTTGTGGTTATTTTGACTGTATAGAATTTTTAACAATGTCAGCAATTTACATTAAAATGTTCTTTTTTATTTATTTATACCTTGAAAATTTGCCAGCTGTACGCCTTTCAAATAATTTGATGAATTTTTGGTTACCTCCCCTGTACAGTCACGTGACTGCTCTACGGGAAAAATGGATGCTCGCTGTATTAACGTAGTAGGAAATATGTACTTACAACTTTCTTTTAAATCATAAAATTCTTTTTTGAAAAATATATTTTCTCGTTGAATTAGTAATAATACATCAGCGTCATGATATTTTTGATAATAATTTATAAAACAACCAAGTTTCTTTGACTAAACGTGTCAAGTCATTATTCCTTGCGTTAAACAAAAAACTATTTGAACTAACAGCCAGTGTTCTCTCCACGGCTAAATTGAGTCTCGTTTCCGGATTAGCGTGCCTAATCAACTACTATCATCATGTTATGAATATGTCGCCGGTGATTGATTTTGAAGGCGGCATGTCATGAAAATGTCAAATTGTCGCGCACAAGGGGTCACCTGTCAATTACTTAAAGGGGCAGATATCGTTGACCAATAGAGATCGTGTAATTACTATTTGCCAGGTATCTACACCTCCCAATTATTAAGTATATAGGAGTCCTTTAATTACTGGATGTGTCAGCAAATGTATTTGATTAAGCAATATATATATATATATATATATATATAGATTCTTAATCCACATAACGACACGCTATAGAAACAAAAGACGTCAAAAAGACGTCAAAAAGAAACAAATCTTGGCAAACATTTTATAAATGTTTAATTTAGCATTTGGGCTTTAACGCCAAAATTACAAACTGTAAATCCTAAGAAATCTTAAATTGGATATGCAACCATATTGTAAATTAATATTCCCATCTTTATTGGAAGCCGGCATCTGAATCCATTTTTTCTACGAATGATACTTTTACAACAAACAACCAGATTACCGATCTTTTATTTTATTTCAAGACAGAATCAATCATTATTGGTTGTGAAGTATATGTAATATTTTAAAAAATTCAAATTATTTATTCGTTGAACATAAACGCAAAAATTATAAGGAAAACTCTGTTGTTCAAATGTATAAGTATCAACAAATTTAGATTGTAATTTTTTCTGTCATGTAACCAGATGTTGATATATCACGATTTCCGGATTAAAGCGCATTACCAGTCTTAGCTTATAATTTTCCGCAGAAAAGACATTAAGATGAAAATGTTGTACAGAAATTCTTCAAATTAATGCTTATGTTTGTCCAAATTGCGTTTCATAATGCCTACCATCAACAGAATGGTACATGTACTTAAAATATTAAAATTCTAAATATCCAATAAATAGTGAAAATAAACAAGTCTGGCTAGAATAACAGACCAGCAACTTATATTTTCACCGCCGGCGACGAACGCTGACCTGCAATGTAGTGGATAATGTTAGCTTGTACGTGCTGAAGCCAGCCTCGTTTTGGATTGATTTCCGGTCACGGAAAATAACTCGTACAGGACTGCGAAACTGTTTATTGGAAAGGCGTATAACGTACAGTTCAGGTAGAAAAGTGAGCCATTTCAGGCCTGTGGCCAAGATCATAAAACTAAATCTGGAGACCAGTCTCAAATCTAAAGCATCTGATTGGCTGAAATGGTGATTGGTCGTTATTTCAGTTAATCAGATGATTGAGATTTTAGACAGGTCTCCAATATCAGTTTTATGATCTTGGGTCCAGACCTCCCTGTGAAATATTCTAATTCTTCTATATACCAGAAACCATTCTAGAAGAACCTTCATACATTTATTTTATACAAAAAATTTCATGGTGTTTGTAAATTTTGTTCTGCAATAGTCTAAAAACAACAACAAACCCAGCTTTAATGAACACAATGTTAACACCCACCCCACCTCCTACCCCCACAGAAAAATAAGAAGTGTGAAGAATATCTGATGTATGTGGCTTATTGAAACAGAATATTAACCCAAATAATTGTTAATAAATTTTTTAATGCAGCTTTCGTACTTAGTCATTAAATATTACTTGTTTTTGTTAATATATCAAGACATGCTTTTTCAGTCTCATTATAATGGCCAAAATGGTTGAAATTGTATTGAATATGTTCTTTTTATCTTGGTGTCTAGTTATATAAAACAAAAACATACATTTGCTCAAAATATTTTGTTTCTGTCACTCTACAAATGCAGTTGATTTGTTTTTGAATATTATATTGATTTTTGATCATCAGTCTTTGACACTTGATTGCTATAAGAAATTTTTTAAATCTTTTTTCTATATATTACGCACTACACAAATTTTGAAGGTAAAGTTTAATTTTACAGACTAGTTTTACACAATCTCCATTGTTGTACATGTAGGTCACTCGTCCCAGTCTTACATGCAGAATGATATAGAGCTTGTGCGTCTTGTAAGATACTCACTGGTTAAAAAATGAAATATGCATATCAGGGATGGCCACATCCAACAAACACAGCCTCCCCACACAGCCAAACAGTAGAGAGGAAAAGAGAACATGGTATTACAATAATCAATTTCAATAAAGACGCCACAAACAATTAACGAAAGTGAGAACCCGAGGGGTTAACGCCTTGGAACGGTCAGTGTCAAAACGATTTGCCACTGGGGGTTAAAACCAGGTTCTAGGATGCACCAACCTCATACTTGCCCCAACAGGTTCTCGTAGTACAAAACAAGTACAAGTTGTCTCGGTGAAATAATTCCAACCCACCCATCGGCTCAACAATGTTGTATGCAAAAGCACACAAACATATAAAACATAAGAAGCTATAATAGCATTTCAAAGCCAAAGGTCGGATACTCAACGATCTTACCGAGACCAGAGCTCCTGGAGTTAAATCAGCAAGAACACGATGACAGGGATAAAAGAAACGAATCGAGCTTCTAGGTTCTTTTCAGAAAAGATTTCCCCATCAACCTTCATAAACTCTTTAACCCCTGCCACCGTCAACCGTAGAAACAATATAGGTTTTCTGTTAATCATAAATTTTTAATGGACATTACTAATGATAAATATCGCTTCAGTGCCATTAGGTATTCTTATGTTACACAGTTAACACTTAACTGCTTAAATACGGAAAGATCTAGATCAGCTGAAACTTTCCAACCCTCTGAATCGGATCAATTCTGGTTGCACCTTTGTAAATATTTACCTAATGAATATAAAAGTTGACAGTGTTCATTCATTTGATAAATCTAATTTATCTGTCGAATAAAGGGTTAATTTTATATCTAGTATATCAAAATTGTATATGTACACTCCTTGTTAAGCGGTTAATAAATATTATACTAATTTAAATAAAGTTTTGTACATGTATATATTTGTTGTTGCAGTACCGGAAGAGATGAGTTTGCTGGACAGCCTGGCTGTGTGGGACCTGCCGACCGGTGGAGTTAATAACTATTATCATGTAAACGTAAACAATTAAAATGTGTTTGGGTTATATATTAATTATGTGATGTTATCAAAACGTAATAGAACAAAATCACTTCAATTTACAATAATATATGCTGATTTGAAAGTATTTAATTAGCTACTTCTTATATGCAGCTGACATGAATAATTCCGCAAAATTAAGAATATAATAGCATACTTTTTGCAGGTATCTTATATGGCGAAAACAGGCTAAAATTTCAAAAAATGAATTTTTGGGGAAATACTTATTGCCACCTAGATTTTAGTAAATAAATGTATTTAGCTATGGATGTAGTAAATGTTTGCAAGCTCAATTTAGTCTAACTCATGTTCTAATTACCAAGCACATATTAAAACAAAAGAAAAACGATTTGCATGAGAACTCTGAAATTCATGAACAATATACCAAAGCAACTCATACCTGAAATAAGTATATGCTGGTCTACAATGTTTAGTGCCAATACGTCAAAATAATGTTAGGGGTTTCAAGAAATTCAAGGAAATCTTACTTCCTGGTTCAAAGTGAAAGTAGGAAGTAAGTTTTCCTTGAATTTCTTGAAAACCCTAACATTATTTTGACGAAAACTCATTTTTTGAAATTTTAGCCTTTCTTCGCCTTTTGCAATGTTTGCGATACCTTAAGTAATTATTTTATGAGTTAACAATATGAGTGTCAAAATACATAGGAAGTCACAGAAGGCATATCCTTTCAAGTTGTGATAAAATATAATTGATAAAGATCAAGATGTCGCAAGCAATGACACTTGATCAGTTAAATTTACTTAAAAAGATTCTTAACATTTTGATAATTACTTATTACTTATCAATATTAAAATTAATTACAGAAATGAAAACTATTGATTCAAATACAAAAATAGAAATGTGTGCATCATAATATATACAAGGAGTGCGGTTTGAAATGAAATATACCGGAAATGGTATAGCCTGGGGTTTATGATGAAATTTGTTTGCTGAACATTTACAAGTTTGCAGTTAATGTAGTGAATGATTTGAAAACAAACGAATTAAACAGTTTTCCTTTTAAATATAATGATAACTAGCAGGAAAATAGTGGAAGAGATGGTTGCTATGGTAACATGCATTATGATGAAGAATTGTCAAAACTATATGTGTTGATATGTATTCATTTTAGGATAGAAAATAATTTCTCACATTTTAAGGATTTACTACACTCCTCCTTGCACCTTTATCGATAAAAAAGAAAAGTATCAACATTTCAAAAAGGGCAAAAGGCCTTTCAATGAAATTATGCACAAATGAATGTTAATTTTGTTTAGTTTGATAATTTTCTTTTTAAACGATAGTCGAACAAGGAGGATTGTAGTGGATCGTTAAGAGCACTCAAAATTTCATAAATGTAACTGATTTTTCATTCTTGTCATTGTAGATTTTCATCAGTAGATACTCTACTCTATGTAAGTCACTCCTCCTTGTAATATCGTTTTCCCAATATCAACAGCAGCTGAAGATAATGTTTGACCTTGCGCTTTGTGGACAGTTACACCAATATTTAATTTTCATGAAGGAGTTACCTGGACGTTAAAAATTATCATAGCACTAACCACATTACAATGAATTTGCTCTATATAAACTCAACAGTACCTTTCAAAATTGTCCTACCAAGTACATGGCAATTTCTTTGATACTTTCAGGATGAAAATCTATACTAACTTTCTATATTCAGACACAGCATCTTGATCCCGTAAACCAGGGGGCTGGGGGATGTGAGGGGGTGGGGGTGAGTCACACTGCAATACCAACTCAAACCAATTTATTCTGAACAACAGAAAAAGACCTACAAAAATGGTAATACAATCATTATTTACTTTATAGAAACGAAATCACCTTCTTCTTGTAAAACAGAAACCCACTAGAACCGTCAATTTCAACATCAGAAACTTTTGTTAACAAAGAACCATCATATATAGGTCACATTCACGCGCCAAAATCAAGTCACAGGATCGCCAATATTCGTAAACAAAACACCAACTTCAATATCTGCCAAGAATTACTATCTGAACAATGTCTCATACTACATGTGCACTCTTTCTATAATTGCTTACAACAATAAACTTTCAATTCGCATATATTTTAATTAAAAGAACACACCAACTCATCGATCTATTTATATAATCTATATATAGCTATACTCTATATATAGACTTATTTATATACTCAATTATAAATAGCTTGAGCTGGTACTTAACGTTCGCTAACGCTTAAAAGAAAACACAAAACTCATCGATCTCTTTTATAACCTGACGCACATTCCCGATCAACAGTGATCTAGAAAACGAAACTATCTAGTAGATGTAGATAACTAAAACTTACCGCAAATAATCCTATATGACTTTATCCACTCGCACTACCTAATCATGTATACATGCTTATCGTGCTGAACGCCATCTTGAAAAACCAGAGGTGTCAGTTCAAAGTTATCACGAGAAATCACAACAATCAATTATCTGACTAAACCTACATGGAATTGCATCTTGGTCATGTAAATAGTTTGTTTATAACTTTGTTATATAAACATAAAACTTTTGCATGCATAACCTACGACATAATTTAACAATAAAAGTCCACATAATCAAGCAACATAAAAAGTACGTTGACATCTTCCCTCTTACTTATTGGATTTCCTTGGGTAATACCGTACCGTTGTACATACAACATGGTTCCCGTTCAGTACTCAACGATCTATATATAAAGCCGGGCCACATGGTACTCAACATTCGCTATAAACCTCTATTTAAAGCCGGACCAATTATTCCTTTGGGCCGGAATAGTTGTACGTTAATAAAGGTCATCAAGTAATAGTTACATAGTAATAACATATTATGACCCATAATTCGTCCAGAAAAAATCTTTAGTGAGTGGTGCTTATGCCACTTTTGTTTCTAAAAATGTTGATGAGTCTGAAAATAAACGTGCCATTCATGGTTTTTATATCAACAAATTACCAGAGGTTAGAATAAAAGAAAATTTCATTCAAAGCAAAAACAAATTTAGCTGAATAAAATTCAGTTTTAATCCACAAAAGGATTTGATGTATAATTTATGCAACCAACTGATAATTTGCGAAATTTAAAATTGTGTTGAAAAGTAATCGATGTGAAGCACGTGCTGCAATGTTTCCTGAAAAGGGTCAGAATAAAAACACTGCATTACTATTGAATCTCTTTCTGTGGCTTATTAGCGTAGCGTCAGAAGCGTAGAGTGTAGAACTTGCATGCAATTGTATGGTTTTAACACTTCCACTGCAGTATTCAGCCAATCAACGTAAAGTATTGCAAACGATGCGAATAAAAATAAAGAGCCGATGTTTTATGACCATGTTATATGAATAATAGCAAGACGGGTCTAACCAGCAGGAGGTTACAAGCTGGAGTTGTGATAATGACCTTTTGAAGATTATTGACTCTGTAAGAGATTGAAAAAATTGCTTGTTGGGGATTAAAGTGTTGCTTTAAGAAACTGACGAGGGATTAAATATGCTAATTTATTGTCACAATAATGTCTGAGACCCGAGTCATTGTTAATTTGATTTTGGCAACTTAAAATGCTCCGAACTAACTTGACTAACGCAGCCCTCAGAAATGTTTTACACACAATAAAATATATTTATTTAATGATTTTAGATTGATTATAAAACTGCATGTTAATAAACAAAATAAATAAGCAATGAAGAGAAAACCGTTTAAACATCTTGAAACAATGTTTACATAAGTTCTTAATGGTATAAGAAAGAACTTATGTTGAGAAAACAACAGTATGTTGCAAATACGTCAATACGAACATGGCACAAATCTCGAACCAAATAGCGAGCATTCAGTTTGTATGAAAAGTCTTAGTTATTAAAACATTAAATTCTTACAAAAAATTGTTTCATCGGCATAAAAAAACACGCATAATAGGTAAGGGAAGTCACAATTTATAAGTTGTATCATGTATAGTATTTAACGACCTTGGTTTAACTGTCCCTTTTTTTTAATCTGCCATTTTTTGAGCGTAAAAAATGCGTAGGTGTTTCACTCTTTTTTTAAGTAACATTAACTAAGGGAGTCGAACATTACGATGTTAAACGCAAGCCGCTCCAACGTAATAAAAGAAATTGTATGCGCTGTACTATAAAAACTATTTTCTCATTCAGTGATAATAAACAAAGTTTAACGTTTTAGGCATAGCGCTGATCTCTGACCGACCAGACCCATTAAAACATGTTCGAATGAACCACGGATGACTACATGTAGTGCGTTATTGTCGGTCATCCTGATGACCGATTGTCGGTCATCCTGATGACCGACATATTATAATCGACCAAACTTGAGCTCTTTAGCCTGAACACCGGTTAACAGTGACTCACGGTCCAGAACGGATAATTTAGACTATGCCACATGTTCCTAAGACGCATGCAAAAGGATAGTGAATAGGCTGACTTTTGATTGCTTGATATATAGAGAAGACGTTTAAAGAAAAGACATTAATGTAGATAATTATGTTTCCTGTATACTTAATTTATAATTTTATTCAGGACGTGTGGAAATAATGCAGTTGTTTAGTACCGTCAAACTGGATGAATATGTACTAACACAAGTTTTAGCTTTCCAAAAAGCTAGTCGGTCATTAGCAAATAAATTAATAGAATAAGTAGGTATGTTTTCGTGCTTGTATTTACATTTGGACCAATGTAAGTCAAAGATATGGCCAGTTTTCTGTCGATCAATGTCACACAGATTGTATCTGACAAACTATTTGTGAATTTAGTTGATGTTTCAAGTTTCAAGTTTATTTCCATTTACATTTCTCTGTATGTACAAAACATAAACAAGAGAACATAGATACATTGTACAATGCTGTTAAAGCATGCAAACAAAGTTGACCTGCTGATGTTGGATTTATTGAAACATGAAGAAGACATGTACCGACAAAGGCATTAATATAAATAATCATGTCTCTAGTAGACGTAATTTATGATTTTATTCAGGACGTGTAGAAATAATTACGGTGTTTAAGCACCAGCGAATCGGATGAATATGTTATATTAACGCGGATGCTCAAAGTACCATAGAACTTTCCACAGTCGATGATTATTTGTAGATTGAGCAGAAAAGCCATGCTTATTATATTCAGTATTCACTACCAACATTCATAAAGTGTAGTTTTAGTTGGGTCAGCAGATCTCGTCAAACTTAAAGTTGACGAGCGTTAGAAGACAGTAAACAATAAATTAGGATGCCGATGTATTTATTATTTTCACTTAAGCTTTATGCTACTCATATCTTTTGTTTTTGTTTGAACGATGTTCTCTGAAACTATTACAGAAACTCAAGAAGCACTATTCGTATATCAATTAATCTAATATCAAAGAAATTGTCGTTATGCCACTGTTCTGAAAATTCTTCACAACTATTTCTCTACTTTAAAGGCTGGTTTTGCATTGCTTGCAGTATATTCTAGTAGATCGCCCTTACATAGAAATGATAGTGCTTGTGTTGTCTACCTTAATATACTTGTCAAAATAATGTTATTGTTTAGTATCCCAAGACCGAGTCCAGATCCGTTATATTGCATGTGTATGGGGAAGCAGACATTGAAGTCAGGGGTATCCCCGGAAATCTTTTACAAGTTAAACTTAATTTGGATTACAACTGCGACGAGTCCAATCGTTCACCATAGAAGAGAACGCATGGATAGATGCGGTTTTGAGAGGGAACAGGGGAATCAAAATAAATCAATTCGCATTTCGTTAATAATGCATATATTCAAAGGAAAGTTTTGAATATTATGGCGGCGGAAGTTTTGTAACATAAATTAAATAGTTTAAGTTTAAATGATAAAAATACAGATGCACGTATAGATTGGTTACCAAGTTTCTATTTTAAAACAATCGTTTAAGTTTTTTTCTTAAAATAGATGAAAAGGTCACTTTGAAAACCCCCGAAGACGAAAAATGTGAAAATATTGCAGGCTCGGTTTCACTGAGCCTGTTAAAGACTTTTAAGCATTTCAAAAACATAAAATACCGCATCATAATTAGTACTTGGATATCAAAAGGATAGGGAACTAGATAGATCTAAAAAAACATGGCAGTTTTTGCACAACAAGCTCAAACTAGGCACTTTTATGCAAATCTTTGAGAAAGAGCATAATATATAAATGTCCCACTGAATGATTAATTGCGAATAAAAGATAAAATGTAATGTTCATAACTAATGACGAGAAGGGTAGTCATCAAACCAACTAGGTTTAAACTCTCGCAGCTCGGGTTATAACATTCCAATAGTGCGCTCGTGAAATGCAAAATTATGAGTTTGATTAGCTGATAACAACTACATTTGTAATTATGGATTGAAATGATTTTTCAACAAACTTGACTAACAAAGTACTTGTAACTGAGGTAACGTGTCGCCATTTATCCTATAAATTGATATTAGATAAGATCAATGAACAAAATCATTATTGATGCTACCACGCTGAACGCGTAATCATAAAGTGCAATTAACCTCCTGTGGCAATCCTAGTTATTTATCTCTGTCATCCGCAGCTAATTGATCGTATTGATGACTGTCTTTTAGCGTACCGCCGCTCCATTGACTACGCATGTGATATTAGATAAAAAAATATATCGCCCATGCTGATCTCCTATGTTTACTTTAAACAATGGTCGTGTCATATTCGCTAAACCTCCGGTAACTTCTGAGAACATTCACCGAAATTGCACTGGAAATCGCAAACAAATTGTTAAATCGCTGACCTCTTGTTTTTACGTTAAACAATGGTCACCTCTCATTCGCAAAAAAGCAAAATCTCTCTTTAAAAGACAATATTTTGACAATTAAGCAAAGTTCTGAGCGTTCGTTTCCTCCTAAATGCTTTTTTTTAAACATCTCCTCGTTTGCTATAAGCCTCTACTATTTCACGACCGTATGTTTGGTGATTTATACCACAAGAAAGAAAAATTTTAATGTTAACACATGGGTAGAAGTTTTCATCAATTTTCAAAGTCAACGCATGGACATGAGTTGTTTTTTTTTTGAAACCCGCATTATTTCATCTAACATGGAATACACTGAAATTGACATCATTAAAACAAACAAAATCAGGAAAATGTGCGAGAACCAGCAATAAGTTACATGTTGAAGTTCAGCATTCTAACGACATTGTTGAAGATCAAAATAGTAAATATATCAGAATTTGAGTCCCTGTCAGGCTGCTCATTCCCCCCACCCTTGGACAGTGACAAAATTTTGTTGTTGAACATAAACTCTAGATTTTGGAATACATTTTTGGTTAAAAGTATATGATAATGACCGACTAGCTTTTTGTAAACTTGTGTTTACAGACAGCCTTTCCCGCCAAAGTCGGATATTCATTAGTCTCTAAGAAAAACATAAACGATGTCTTGCTTTTGACCAACAAAATCAATATAATGGATCGAATCTATTTAATATATGGGATCATCCTGAACAGTTGTTTGATTCAAATAAAGTATCAGTTCAACATATTAGCAAATAATATTTTGCTATGAAGGTTTGCATCACGTGACTTTCAAAAAAAGACGCATAACATTATTTCTACACCCTGTTGAAAATACGACACACGTATGTTTATATAATTTAACATGTCGTTATAGATCTGCTCAATTTCTGATTTTGCTGTTACTACAAGGTCCAAATATTTTCATCAACATTTAGAAGATTTTTCTTGCACATATGGGGAACGGAATAGCATTCTCAAGCTATAGACGGGCGGCTTTGTCTAAAGTGACCACGTCCGGTGCCGCTGTTAACTGGTGTTACCCTTCAAAGTTCAAGTTTGGTCCATTATAATATGTCGGTCGTCAGGATGACCGACAATAAATTAAGTATACAAGAAACATGATTATCTACATTAATGTCTTTTCCGGTAAACGTCTTCTCTATATATCAAGCAATCAAACATCAGTCTCTACACTTTTCTTTTGCATGGGTCTTAAAAACAGGTGGCATAGTCTAAATTATTCGTTCTGGACCGTGAGTCACTGTTAACCGGTGTTCAGGCTAAAGATCTCAAGTTTGGTCGATTACAAGTTTTAGCTTTCCAAAAAGCTAGTCGGTCATTAGCACAACCTTTTAAGAAGACGGCACAAAAGTTAAAACTTTAAGCCACTTGAAATTAAAGCGCTTTATATTTATTGGATGTCATACAAAAATGTAAGTTTATTTATAGTTATTCCTTCTTTCGAAGGAGATGTATTTAAGCAGGTGATAAAACTAACCCTGTTTGCAAACAAAATAATTCACCTGATGGTAAACCGAAATTGAAAAGTTTATCAAACACTATTTTGTGTCACAAAGTGTTAGAAAGCAACGATAATCAAGCTGTAAATATATACCAAAAGCTTCAGAATATGTTTAAAAAACAAAGTTTTTCACTGTCACAGAGTGGGAGAGAAAAATGTTCACACAGTCTGGCCGGGACTCACTGGTATAACATTGCTCTTTCTGATCTAGAACAATTTCGTTAGAATGTTGGTATTTACTTAGAATGTCTTATGACTTCCAATAACAACCAAACGCGTTTATTTCAAATTTGCCTAAAGTATGCACTTCAGCGCCGTCTTTGTTTGATAAAAGAGTTATGCTAATGACCGACTAGCTTTTTGGAAAGCATAATTTTGTTTTGTCTATTATTGACAGTTTCATGACTCGATTTGAAACTTCCGCAAAAATATGTGTTTTCGCATGTTCCAAAGATTATTTTGTAGCTTCAAAACCAAATTAAAACTTTGGAAAGCTAAAACGTGTATTGTCTATTATTGTCAGATTCATGACCCGATTAAAGATTCCCGCAAAAATGTGTGTTCTGATGTTCGAATGATATTTTTTACATTCAAAACATTATAAAACTTTAATAACCAGTTGAGTGGCAAAATGCAAGATTACAGTTTAGCAAACTTATCAAAGTAATGACGAATGTAATCTATATCGAGCTAGCTTAAACATGAAAAACGTTCCCCGTGATACCCCTGTCCCCGAGTTTCACAAAATGCTGCAGAAGTTCGTAGATAAGAAAATAAAGCAAAATAATTAGCTAATCTCTGTTCAGTGCTCTCTACACATTGTATGTGCTAACAGAGTCATAAGCTGTACATCTTTTGTTTATCATACACAGAATACATTTACTAGACAAAATCCATGTATATGTTTATTGTTCTTCGTCGGAAATATCTTTATGAGTTATAAGCCTAGCTGATCAGAAGCTGGAGAGAGGATTTAAGAATAGGTACAGACTCCATATATGACGTCGTTTAACATCAAATAAGAGGCCTCTAGGTTTTCATAGATAACGACTGAGTAAGAGTCTATTCCTAAATAACGACATAGTAAGAGTCTACTTTTCTAAACTATCCGTTCCGTCTGGTCCGTGAACTTTGCTTTACATCGCTGTTAACCGGTGTTCAGGTAGAAAGCTCAAGTTTGGTCCATTATAATATGTCGGTCATCAGGATGACCGACAATAATATGTCGGTCATCAGGATGACCGACAATTAATGCCTCCTAGGTCATCGCGGTACCACAGAACTTTCCACACTTAGCAGACAAGCGACGCGTATTTACATAGTCAGTATTAATTACCAACGTTCATAATTATAGTGTAGTTCTAGTTAGGTCCGCAAATCAGGTCAAATCAGGTCAGTGACCGTTAGGAGACGGTCAGAAATGTATTCGTATGTTGATGCATTTATTAATTTCACTTGAACTTTGTGTGCTGATCACATTGATTGTTTTTTGTTATTGTTAAGACGATTTTCTCTAAAACTGTTACAACGAAAAATTTAATGTTTTCAATTACTTGCGATGACCAAAATATTGGCATTATGTCACTGTTTTAAAGGCGTTTCACAAGTATTCCTTCTTAGCCGGAAAATAAATTTAAAGGGTACATTTGTAGCTGTCTTATAGTTTATTCTAAACGATCGCCGTTTACATAAAGACGTTATTGCTTGTGTTGTCTATTTCACTGTACTTGTAAAATAATGCGATTGTTTTACCATTGACTTGAGACCGAACAAGATCATAGTGTGTTATGTGAGGTCAGACATTAGGGTTGGGGTTTCGCGGGAACGGTTTGCACGTTTAAGCTCAATTTTGATTTCTTTCATGGGTACGTTCATGTAACCCTCAGTAATAGACGATCTATTTATTCACGAATAAGAAAACTATGTAAGCTTCATTTTAACAGGGGGAAAATATTTAATGTATAAAGTACAATAATTGTAACACAAACCTGAGATAAAAACATTTATTTTTGCAAGTTTGCGTTTCAGACAAATATTTGCGAATGGCGAAACAGTAACTGTCTTATTTGCGTTAAACTTTATAATATATCGACACCACCGGTAAGCACTATAAGCGAAGCCTACAGAATTTCCATATTTAATTATCATGTAAAGGGTATAACCTGGAAGTATTCCATGCGAGTGATAAGAAATTACTGGCAAAGTCGGGATACATTATGGCTGAGGCGGGACTGGCCAGTTCGCGCCGCTCCCCGGTAAATCAAAGTCGACCTGCATGTACGTGCAAGAGAAGACAGACAATGCTACTGTAGATTTTTATGAGATCAGTTATTATATAAATCGCCGACAGCCAAGATTATGTTCATGCTTTAGTCCACAGAACAGGTCGTAGATAATGAATTCCGTGTGTAGCGTAGTAAGTAATTAATCCCAGGTGTATATTAAACGAACACTGATTAAAGTTTCTAAATAGTTTACTTTCGACTTTCTAAGTTTCTTGAACATTAATTATATTTAAAGTTTCTGAATAGTTTTCTGTAAGCAAATAACATTACAATAATTTCTGTTTGCATATATCCCGACTGACATAAGTTCCCCTTATAATAATTTAGTAATTTAGAATTCCCCTTGCCAAAAGAGTTCGAATGTGAATTGTCCAAAATTCCGTCCTTAGCCCAGCTTTTATTTAGAATCTCCCGAGACGGTTTTGACATAATGACAGTTTTTAAGGTTTATTTTCGTCGTTCACTCGAGATATATGCGTGCAGTCATGTTTTATAACAATAACAAAACGACATAAAAGCTATTAGCAAGTCACGAATACATGAAAATGAAAAGTCATTTGACAGTTAGATAAATGAATGACACATGTACATTTTATGACCTTATATGATAAAACACTTTTAAACTTTTAAAAGAAACCTAATAAAATAAAATCCTACAACCTTTTAAGAATATTAAGAAATAAACTTTTAAATTTTAGCGTATATAAATAATCTATAATATGATGCGGCAAATTATAAATATAATTTCCCCATTACATTACAAATCCCTTCCTTTCTTTTCCAAAAACCAACAAAAAAAGATATTTTGTGTCAGGGAAGTGAGATTTAGACGATGATTAGATGTTTCTAATAATAAGTCTTAATTGACGACACTAAATGCAATTAACTTTTGACACTTAGAGTACGTCCGTTACTCTGAGAAATTAACAATGAGAATTTTGATTATCTAATAATGATATGACTTGCTCATAAAAATACCGGAAAACATAATTGCTAATTAATTTAATGGTTCGCGTATAAATTTACAGCAAAGTTAGTCAGCAGTATCATTCTATGAATAGGAATTACCCAGTAAGGAGAATAAGAAATTAAGTAAGTGCAGTTTCGTTAATATCATATTTTTGCGTGTTTAATCTTCTTCTAAATTTAATTAATAAACTTTGTACTTAGAATTTTAATTTTAATTTTCCGTACCCGTAACTTAGATACTGCTAACTATAAGAATTATTTACAACAGTTATTTTCAAACTATTCATATAAAACCTAAAAGGAAAGTACATGATAATCAAAAACGGCATGAAATGTTAAAACCTGAAAACAACACAAATGCATTTAAAATATTCAATCATTTCAACTTATTATAACAATTAATTAATGAACAGAAAACCCGTTTTAAGAACACAAAACAATTATTAATCACGGAGAGTCACTTAATAATATATAACGGCAATATATGAAAGTCACAATTTCATAATTCCAGACAGTTACAATTATTCATTACAATCATTTGTTCCGGTTATAGATCTTGCCGTGACGCGCTCCGTGTCCCTGTGCTTCATTGGTTTAGGTTTTCTTTTTTGCAATACACAAATTTCTGAAAATAGATAGCAGATGTAAAGCATTTGCGTATAACAAAACAAAGTAATGATACAATAACAATTTGCATTCTTATATATACGTATATTTTTATTCTTTAGGAAAAATTGATTTTTTCCGATTTCCTTCATATTTCACGGAAGGAAATTGAAATTACAGAACTGATAATTAGAACTAAATAAATAACTAACTTCATGAGAGAAAAGAAAATGTTTAAATTAAGTTTGATTTTGACGAAATTCCGATATTTCCAGTTTCTTTTACGACTAAGGAGTTCGACAGCGAGTTACCTCCCGTGTAAAAGAGACTGTTTATCAATATTTCCGAGAACGCGAAATATTTAGAAAGAAATAAAATAAAGCAATGGAACAATACGACATAAAATACTGTTTCCTCACTGCACCGCGCTATGTGTAGTTCATGTAGGTACTCTCCGGATCAATGGTATCTTCAGGTGAACCAAACGAGGCATCGCGGCCGTTGAAAGCGTGTCTTCTTTCATGCTGTCGGACTGCATTTCGCCGGGGGCAGGTGTGTCTCGAAACTCTTTGAAAACGTTTTTTTAATCCATCAACGTCTCACCGGAGATAGGTCGTGAATCCTTGCTTGAGTGAAAACATCTCGCCGTCGTTCGTTGTGAATAGTTGTAAGATGAATTTCTGATCTCTTGTACTGTTACACTTCTTGAGATGTTGGCGATAACCTCAAGATAATGTCAGTTAGAAATATCCACACTATAAAGAAATGTCAAGCTGGAAAAACTAATCTTGTAAATACAATATTTGCTGGAATGTCCATTGTATGTGAATTGTCCAAAAGGTAATTCCATTCTCTGCTTTCTTGACCGGGTAGATGATTGACTCGTTCACTGGAGCATACTGACGGGAGAGCAATATGACCCATGCTCTTTGATTTGTTCCTAGCCAATTAAACCCGCTTCCGCACAATGACACATTTCACTGGCATCACTAACCCCATTTAAAAAATACCCATTTATAATTAAATTTTAAATAATCCTAATTAATGTTATGTATGCATTAAAATCTGCCCAATGATCTTGTGCCGTAAAATGAAAATATGTTACAATGTAAACTATTTATGCGTAATGAAAAAAAAATCTTAGAAAAAAAACACCAAAACCCTACACTCCGTATTCATGGTACATGAAATAATGAAAAATCATTTTAAAAGAAAGAGTATACTTATATTGACAAGCATACTTCATCAGACATACCGCTCAGACAGAAAAAAATACCTTAAATGACACGTGCGTTTTGACGCACAACTTTAAGATAAACAACATCGATTAATCGTATTTCAATAACATTATTTCAAAATACGTGCATACAAGCACACAACGGTTTAAATCGATGACAGTGATATATGATCGCGAAACTTGCTGAGACCGCACAACTAAATTACAAAAATTGTCGACATCGTTAGCGCACTCGCATCCTATGATTACAGTAACGTATACACTAATGCGTGTAAGCCCGAAATGTAGGAAGCCGCACCCGTACATTTTTAGCTCACCTGAGCACGAAGTGCTAATGGCGAGCTTTTGTGATCGCCTGATGTCCGTCGTCCGTCGTCCGTCCGTGCGTCGTCAACTTTTTCTTCAAACGACTTCTTCTCCTGAACTCCTGGGCCAATCTTGCTGAAACTTGGCAGGAATGTTACTTGCATGAAGCTTTACCAAAATTGTTCAAATGGTTCCAGTCCATTGCCTATCTAGGTCACAGAGGATAAAAATAGATTTTGAACATGAAATTTTTAAAAATCTTCTTCTCTGAAACCGTAAGGCCTAGAACTTTGATATTTGGTGTGTAGCATCACCTAGTGATCCTCTACCAAAGATTGTTCAAATTATAGCCCTTTGGTCAAAATTGGCCCCGCCCGGGTGGGGTCATGTGTTTTCCTTATAAATATATAGCAAAAACTTAAAAAATCTTCTTCTCCAAAACCGCAATGGCTAGAAGTTAGATATTTGGCATGAAACATTGTCTAATGGACCTCTAACAAAGTTGTTCAAATTATGGCCCTGGGGTCAAAATTTGCCCCGCCCCAGAGGTCATGGGTTTTCCTTTTATCAATATATAGCAAAAACTTAAAAAATTTTCTTCTCTGAAACTGTAAGGCCTAGAACTTTGATATTTGGTGTGTAGAATCACCAAGTGGTCCTCTACTAAGATTGTTAAAATTATAGCCCTGGGTTCAAAATTTGCCCCGCCCCAGAGGTCATGGGTTTTCCTTATATCAATATATAGCTAAAACTTAAAAAATCTTCTTCTCCGAAACCGCAATGGCAAGAGGTTAGATATTTGGCATGAAACATTGCCTAATGGACCTCTAACAAAGTTGTTCAAATTATGGCCCTGGGGTCAAAATTTGCCCCGCCCCAGAGGTCATGGGTTTTCCTTATATCAGTATATAGCAAAAACTTAAAACATCTTCTTTTCCGAAACCGCAATGGCCAGAGGTTAGATATTTGGCATGAAACATTGTCTAATAGACCTCTAACAAAGTTGTTCAAATTATGGCCCTGGGGTCAAAAGTTGCCCCGCCCCAGACGTCATGGGTTTTCCTTATATCAATTTATTGCAAAAACTTTTTTTTAAAAATCTTCTTCTCCGAAACCGCAATGGCCAGAGGTTAGATATTTGGCATGAAACATTGAAAAATCTTCTTCTCCGAAACCGCAATGGCCAGAGGTTAGATATTTGGCATGAAACATTGTCTAATGGACCTCTAACAAAGTTGTTCAAATTATGGCCCTGGGGTCAAAATTTGCCCCGCCCCAGAGGTCATGGGTTTTCCTTATATTAATATATAGCAAAAACTTAAAAAATCTTCTTCTCCGAAACCGCAATGGCCAGAGGTTAATTAGATATTTGGCATGAAACATTGTCTAATAGACCTCTAACAAAGTTGTTCAAATTATGGCCCTGGGGTCAAATTTTGCCCCGCCCCAGAGGTCATGGGTTTTCCTTATATCAATATATAGCAAAAACTTAAAAAATCTTCTTCTCCAAAACCGCAGTGGCTAGAGGTTAGATATTTGGCATGAAACATTGTCTAATGGACCTCAAAAAATTTGTTCAAATAATGGCCCTTGGGTCAAAATTGGCCCCGCCACAGGGGTCGCCCATTTTACATAGAATTATATAGGAAAAATCTTGTAAAAGTCTTCTTCTCTAGAACCATAACACATAGAGCTTAGCATTTTTACATGTAACATCACTTTGTGGACCTTTACAACGTTTATACATATCATGACCCCAGGCTCGAATTGGCCCCACCCAGGGGCTTATCAATTTTTACATAGAGCTAAATAGTAAGAACTGAAGACATGTAGAATGTTTGCTAGTGTCAAACTACACCCCTTGTTCTCTGAAACTAATGCGACTAGACCTTAGATATTTAGTGTTGAGTATTGTAAAGAGACCCTTTACCAGCATTATTTAAATTTTGGCCCTGGGGTAAAGCTGAAAGTACTTTTGTACTCAGGTGAGCGATACAGGGCCATCATGGCCCTCTTGTGAAACAAAAGGCTTACCGCTGATCGATTCAGCAACAAAGCTGCATACGTTAAACTTAAGTCAACTAATGCTATCGCGCATTTTCACGGTTTACATCAGTATACTACATTACTGAAACGCGAACATAGACATAAACATAGACAGAGCCAAAGGCATGATCATAGCCATAGGCATAAACATAGTCTGACTCATAAACAGTTTTCTGTAAGCAAATAACATTACAATAATTTCTGTTTGCATATATCCCGACTGACATAAGTTCCCCTTATAATAATTTAGTAATTTAGAATTCCCCTTGCCAAAAGAGTTCGAATGTGAATTGTCCAAAATGCCGTCCTTAGCCCAGCTTTTATTTAGAATCTCCCGAGACGGTTTTGACATAATGACAGCTTTTAAGGTTTATTTTCGTCGTTCACTCGAGATATATGCGTGCAGTCATGTTTTATAATAATAACAAAACGACATAAAAGCTATTAGCAAGTCACGAATACATGAAAATGAAAAGTCATTTGACAGTTAGATAAATGAATGACACATGTACATTTTATGACCTTATATGATGAAACACTTTTAAACTTTTAAAAGAAACCTAATAAAATAAAATCCTACAACCTTTTAAGAATATTAAGAAATAAACTTTTAAATTTTAGCGTATATAAATAACCTATAATATGATGCGACAAATTATAAATATAATTTCCCCATTTCATCACACGTGAAACACAATTATTCCAAGTATTCTAAAGTTTACACTGATAATATTGTTATTGACTTAAACTTTCTATCAAAACGTTCAAACGGTTTAATCATACTTTTGTTGTTGATCTGCATAATTTCTCCAAATATTATCCAAGTGAAATGGTAAACCTGAGACATTTTCAACAGACTAGCAGTCTTTAGATATAACAAGAGCTGTCCGAGGAGACAGCATGCTCGACTATTCGAATCATTTGAAACAAATGCAATTTGAAGATTAAAACAATAACAACTATGGCCATACATTCAGTATTTGCAAAGTTATCGATGAAGTGAACTTAAGTGAAAATATAAGTAAAAAAAGAACAGTGGAAAAAGGGGCATAACTTGTAGGGTAATTGTATTACATTTATGGGTCTTGTTGGTAATGCTGTAGATTTTGATGGTGAAAAAATATTCAAAGTTTCAATTAAATGTCGAATAGTCGAGGTAAAAACTAAATGCAAAAGGGGCATATGTTACAGAAATATTTTCAATAGAGTTATGGATCTTGTTGATAATGATTTAGAAACTGATGGCAAACATATATTCCAAGTTTCAAAGTAATATCTCCTGTTGTTTCAAAATTATGGGACAATTGCATAAGTGTAAAAGGGGCATAACTTGAAAGATATTGGTAGCAGAGTTATGGGTGTTGTTGATAATGACCTTGATTTTGACGGTGAATATATTTTCCAGGTTTCAATGTGATAGCTCTAGTAGTTTTAAAGCTAAGGGCCAAGTTTATATTTTGCTTAACACAAAATGTAAGTAAAAAGGGGGCATAATTTGAAACATATTGGAAGCAGGGTTATGGGTCTTGTTGGTTATGATGTAGATTTTGATGGTGAAAATATACTTCAAGTTTCAAGGCAATATCTCAAGTAGTTTTAAAGTTATGGGCAAAATACATATTTTGCTTTACACAAAATATAAGAAAAAAGGGCATAACTTGAAATATATTGACAGCAGAGTTATGGGTCTTGTTGGTAATGATGTAGAATTTCATGGTGAATATATATTCCAAGTTTCAAGTTGATATGTCAAGTAGATTATAAGTTATGGACCAAGTGCATATTTTTCTTAACGCAAAATTTAAGTGAAAAGGGGCATAACTTGAAAAATATTGGTAGCAGAGTTATGGTTTCTGTTGGTAAAGATGTAGAATTTGACGGTGAATATATATTCCAAGTTTCAAGTTGATATGATTAGTAGTTTTCAAGTAATGGACCAAAGTGCATTTTTTGTTTAACGCATTTGTTTAACGGACGCCGACGCCGACACCGGGGCGAGTAGGATAGCTCCCCTATTCTTCGAATAGTCGAGCTAAAAATGTGAATCAGTACATTTTTCGACCGGTACTTGACCAGCCTTACCTTGTGTACTCTATTTTTCGTTTTTTCTTAATGAAGAGGATTATCACTTCGAATTTTCATTTAAAGGTAGCATTACACCAAAATAACGCAGTATTCCTTCGTGGTCCATATAGTCCGTTTTAATATATGAGAACTTTTCTCTTCATCCGAGGGTCTCTTGTCTCCAGGGATTGTGGCACCGTATTTGCGATTCCGCGCTTAAAGTATGGTTTGAGATCAGTAATTTTCTTACAAGTAAGTTCACCCCATGTGGGTTTTTGAATAGATGGAATGCAGATCTTGCACCAATATATTGTTGTCTAGGAAGTAAGATGATAGAAATCATATTTAATTGGCATTGAATATTGGGAATTTGAGCCCTATGGGAATACGAAATATTTTGGTTGAACCTACATAAAGTTCCATATTAAAGCCATTTGAAAGGAACATACCTCTTACAATAACGAAATAGGAGTTATCTTTTTTTTAATATTTCACATTTTATTCTCTATCAACAACATTATTACAAATCATATGCATGTGTGCTACATATATGTATAGACATAACAGCATAATAACAGTTAAATGGTAGGCAATATTTATATAAGTGGTTCCAGCTGATTAACAAATTTTGTTAATAATGCAGTGTTTAAAGTATTGTTTGTCAAAAACACCAACGTTGAAAATAGATCTTGGTATAACATTTTCAGCATGTTAACATACTTTGTTCGTCTATCACTTATAATATAAGATTTGGTACATACAAAAACAAATATGACTAAGGATGATATTTACGCCATTATACTCCTTATATTGTATTTTATAGCCTAAAATAATATTTTCCAAGGTCTTCATTTGTTTTCGAAAACCACAATTTTCAAAAACTACTGCTAGTTTACTCCAGAAAACATCCAAATAACTACATTCCAAGAAAAAATGGGATATATCCTCGTACAGGAGACAGTGTTTGCATAAAGGCGAGTCTAATATTTTCCAAGTGAATAGATTTTCATTTGTTGGGATGATTTTGTGAATAAGTTTGAATTTGTATTGCTTTACTCTATTGTCAACGATTATTTTGTTCATGATAGAGTAGAACGACTGCCATTCAATTTTGTGATTAAACACTGCTTCCCAGTAGGAATGCATGTATGGTTTTTGAAACTTTTTTTCAATAAAAATGTCATAGAACTGTTTTGAATTAATGCTATGTAAATCCGTATTTTGTATTTTAATGCAAAATGTTGTATTCACAGCAGAATTCTTTGATGCGACCGATTTCAGCGAGTTTTTTTCCAAGTTGACAGTAAAGAGTTTCTTAATATGCTTACTTCAGATTTCCAGTTCAACTTGTTTTTCAGTTTATTAAATAAAAATGTTTGATCAATTTCGCCGTTTTCGTCTTTGATATCATTAACAAAAATAAAACCTGAATTTATCCAAGCCGTGAATATAAGACATTTCCTTTGAATTTAATAAACCTATTTCCCCATATAATTTGTTTTCTAAAATCTGCGAAACTTTTCAAACTATTTTTATTCTTTCATTTGACATGTTTGATATTTCTGTCCAAGCTTCTATAATACTTTTATAGAAGTCTGGAATAGAATAACGTACAGTAGGAAGGGATTTAAAAGAGTCTAAGTTCATATCAAAAATGAGTAAGTCTTTTCCATATTGATTTAGGTAAAATTCCGGTATGACCTTCCAGTTAGCTTTAATATTGTTATTATCCTTTAAAGATTTAACCCATTTCAATTTTAAAGATTTTGCAAAAGAATCAATATCTATCATTTCAAGTCCACCTTTTAGTTTTTTCCCTATTAGTGTGTTTCTTTTGATTTTTTCACTCTTGTCATTCCAAAGGAATTTAAAGAGCATTCTGTTCGCTGCATCTGCTATTGTTTTAGGGAAGTAAAGCGACTGGAGTAAGTATGTTAATTTTGGAAGGATTAACGATTTAATTATCATTATCTTACCATATAACGTTAAATTTCTACTCTCCATTTATTTAAAAGGTACTGACAGGTTTCTAATTTATTTTTCCAATTTAATTCTTCACACGTTTTATTATCGATTCCAAAATATACCCCGAGAGCTTTGACCTGGTTTTTAAAAGAAATTCCATTGCTATTTTGTTTTTTGTTTTTGAAGTTTCCGATCCACAACCCTTCGGTTTTATTTATATTTAATTCAAGACCAGAACTAATGCCAAATGATCTAATAATATTAAGAGCGACCTTTATTTCATCTTCAGTTTTTAAAAATAACATTGTATCGTCAGCCAGTTGAGAAATTTTTATGTTTATCATGCTCCGCGTGTTAATATTTTTAATTGATATGCCTTCGATATCTGTACTTGATCTAATTTTCGTTGCCATGACTTCTGCTATTATTAAAAATAAAAGAGCGGATAAAGGACAACCTTGTCTTATACCACGTGACAAATTGAAGAAATTTGATTTCCAGCCGTTGTTTAAAACACACGCCGTAATATTACTATAAAATATCTTAATGCATTTAATGAAAGTTTGTTTAAATCCGAATTTTTCTAGAACTGCTATCATAAAATGCCATTCAACAGTATCAAATGCCTTCTTAAAATCAAGAAATAAAATTGCACCATCTAAATTCTGCATATCGGTGTATTCGATTATGTCTTGGATTCGCCTTATGTTACAACCAATAAACCTATTTTGAATAAACCCTTGTTGATCCATACTAACTATTTTAGAAAGTACAATCTGAAGTCGCATTGCTAACACTTTGGCTGCAATTTTAGTCAATATTCAAAAGTGAGATCGGTCTCCAATTGTCTAAGTTTTCAGGGTCCCCATTTTTAAAAATTAATGAAAATACGCCCTGTTTTTGTGTAAATGATAAGTGCCCTTTCTGAAAGCTCTCATTTAAGCGCCAGGCAGAAACGTCCGTTATGGTAATTATTTCACAAAAAGGCAGTTTTGTGAAAAAATTCAATGCAATCTCTAATCTTATAAATGGTTAAAATAACATATTATGTTAAGGAATAAAATTTTGGCGTATTTCCTTATTATATTATAACACCATTATCATCGAACGTCATGAAACGACAACGGCAAGATAAAGGTCGTGCGTTAAGACAACGTCATCATTATTTGAGCTATTCTCTTCAACACTGTAAAGGTAACTACGAGAACGACACAAATCTGCTGAATACAGTAAACGTTGCTGAGTTTTGTCTTTGTCTTAATTAACAAAGTAACTATTCCCAAGAAAAACATGCCAAGTCACATGTAAGTGGTAGCCAATGCAAATCCGATAATCAAAATCAAATTTGTTAATAAAAATGTGCAGGTTTACTTGTTTTGGGGACATACTTGTTTTGAAATCAGGACAAGCATGAGATGTGTGAAGTTAGCGGCCTAGCGGCCTGGCGGCGTGAAGTTACCGGCCTAGCGGCCTAAATTTAATATTTATCATAATTTATGTTTATCTTAAAACGTCTTCGAAAACTTAAAAAAAAATCAAATTTAGTTCTTGTTGATATTTTACTTAATCATCCCTGAAATGTACATTGCATGGTGTACAAATCGATTTCAAGCCGTTTTTAAGATAAACATAAATTATGATAAATATAAAGTTAAGGCCGCTAGGCCGCCAGGCCGCTAGGCCACTAGGCCGCCAGGCTTCGAAAACTTAAAAAAAAGCTAGTTCTTGTTGATATTTTACCTTATCATCCTTGAAATGTACATTGCATGGTGTAAAAATCGATTTCAAGCCGTTTTTAAGATAAACATAAATTATGATAAATATTACGTTTAGGCCGCTAGGCCGCTAACTTCACGCCGCCAGGCCGCTAGGCCGCTAACTTCACACATCTTCAAGCATGTTCATGATGTTAGAAACGGATGATTGCCGATACAAGTTTATAATCGCTCTGTTCATAAACCCTTAGTCGATGGTGTCCTGTCTGAGTCCGATTTGCTGAGTAATGTATATGATTAAATTCACATGTTGATTGATTTGCCATTGAACAAAGATGAAAGGAATCTTATAAGCATTTTCTACAAATCAAATTTATTGAAACTTCGATCATCATCAAATTTTGAGTAATAAATCTAACTCTTATATTCGGTTCAAGTAAATAGGTTATGTTAGCGTGATTAGGTAGTGATTTAATCTTTGATAAACTTCGAAGTTTTAAAGTGGCCAAGTAATGAAAAGGGCTTCTCAATTGTTAAAATGATGCTTTCAAACTTCAGCCCCACGACTGATTTGCATCACGTAAGAATAACAGTGGCGTGAGTATAAACAATGAAGTTTAGTAAACAAAGTTGATACACTTGTTTAAAGAACAAAAGTAAATCCAAACTAGTTTAGATGAAAGAGACAAAATGAATATGTTTTGTGATATGCAAGTTTGAAACAGAAATATTGTATACTTTACTTTTACAAACAGGAAAATAATATTTCTTCTGTCTTATTTAGTTTTGTCTGTACATAATTATAAAAATAATAATAAAATCTTGTTTAAAAAAATACCCACATGTAATTGGATAAAACGCTATTTTTGCAGAATATATATTAAATACTTCGAGAAGATTACGAGAATGATGAGTTTTAGTCCGTAACCATTGTTGCGAGCTCGGTTAAGTTGTAATTTTAGATTTCAATTTTAAACAAAACAATTCTCTAACTGACAGTTTCTGTAGAGATCTATGGTTCTCGCGATAGAACTGTGGTTTTCATAGAGAACTATGAATTGCGGTCAGTTGTAAGACACCATGGTTCCTTTTTTCATCTGATAAACATTCTTTTCAAAAAACAAACACAAAACAAAAACATACACTTACATAATGCTTTCCTTAAATACCAGGGTTATTCGATAATTTAATGCACTGCTATTTTTTAAATTTCAGCTTCAGAGAAATAATCGTAAACGAATGGAAGCTGACAGGGCGAGTTTATGTGGGGTTTTTCGGGAATTTGATTAAAAGACGATGATTTTTTTATTAACCGAAGAATGTAGAATGTATTTACCTGTACGATTAGACATATATTAACAATATAACGTTTAGTTACTTATCGTTTTAAAGTAGTTTGCTATCTCTTGAGCTTACATAAATTGCAACAACGATAATTTGAAAGTACGAATCGTCGGTATTCGGTTTTTGGAATCTTCATTTGTTCAAATATCAGTTCCATACTTTAAAATTACTTTTAACTTAAAGGTACAAAATAGATCGCTTCTGTAAGAATGGTTGCCATCGGTTTAATTTCATTGCAGTCATTGCCACATCCGTATAAACAATCAGAACGGTAATTCCGCAAGCCTAAACATTTAAAAAAAATTTAAACAATTAAAAATTAAACATTTTTAATCGTTCACATTACCGGGTAACACCTGTGTAAAACATATTTTGCAGATACCCGATTTCTTAATTTTTTAACTTCTTTAGATAAATTAAGATAAAACATATATGACATTTGCACTTTTTCAGGAGTATATTTTTCTCTTTTTTATGGAAGATATCGTGTGGTTAATTAATTGTTATATTGGTAAAATAAAATAAATGCATTCACTTGGAGTAATTTCTTGAAATCTCCATGTATTTGAGATTCGTGTAACTGGACGACGACACACTTTTTAGTCTGTTTACTTTGACGTCATTTATTGCGATGACGTAGTTTTTACCATAACGGACGTTTCTGCCTGGTGGCCGTCAATTATTGTAATAGCACTTATATTATAATAGCACTTATAAAATATTGTAGAACCAAAAATTTAAATATAAATATACAAAACCATTTGGGAGAGCGTACAAGTCCAATACCCTTTTAAGCGTGCAAGGAAGGTAACATTCTGGCGCGGCAGCGTATAGATTAGATGTCGTTGTCTAATATTTAATAGCTAAAGCTACTCGAAACGCCAAAGGTAAACTTTTCAAGATAAATGTCTGAGGTACTTTAATTTTGGAGAATCCCTAGTTCAGTGGATAGAATTATTTTATCGTGATGCCAAAGGCTCTGTTATCAACAATGGTCATATTTCAGATTTTTTCGGTGTAAAAAGGGGTGTAAGACAGGGATGTCCGCTTTCTCCTTATCTCTACCTTTGTGTTGAACTGTTGTCCCACTCTATTGAAAACAATCCGAATAAAAAAAGGTATTATGATTAAAAACATCCATTTTAAACAAACGCTTTTTGCAGATGATGCTAGCTATTTTGTAAACGGCACAAAAAGTTCTTTTGAAACTCTAATTGGTACTATAGACAAATTTAGTGTAGTTTCAGGTTTGTGTTTAAATGAATCTAAATGTACAGTTTTTAAATTAGGCTCCGTTCGCTCTGCTAATCTAGCATACTGTGCCAATAAAAAATTTAACTGGAACTCGGAAACTGCCTCCACTCTTGGTATTATTTTTACAAACGACAATAAAAAGCTTATAGAATTAAATATCAAACCAAAAATAGAAGCCTTTTCACATACATTAACATTCTGGAAAAAATGGAAACTTTCATTATTTGGGAAAATTACAGTTCTCAAAACGGTTGCTTGGCCGAAATTAATATATCCTCTAACAGTTCTAAGTAACCCACCAGTTAACATGATAAATGATATAAAAAACATGATGTTTCAGTTTTTATGGGAATATAAACCTGACAAGATCTCAAGAAATACCGTCATCCAAAACTATGATGAGGGTGGGCTTAAAATGATTGATATAGAATCATCATTAACTTCATTAAAAGCGAGCTAGGTTAAAAGACTTTTATATGGTAGCGACGCAAAATGGAAACAACTTTACCTCAATGAGTTGACAAAACACGGTGGTGTGTTGATCTTTAAATGTAATATTGATGTTAAAGACATAAAAGCACTTGATATTAAATTGAACTTTTTAGAAAACATCATTTACGCCTGGAGCGCTGTCAATTATGACTTAACTCAATTAAATATTAGTGAAGAGATTCTTTGGAATAATAGTAAGATCAAAACGGGAAACCAATTTTATTTTTACAAACAGTGGTTTAGAAAAGGCATTATCAATATAGGACACATTTTTAATTTTGACACCAAAACTATATTCACGTTTGATGAACTAAAAACCAAATATGATTTAACTGCTGGAGATTACCTTAACTACTATAAAATAAAAAGCACTATTATGAAGCAGTGGAAATCTCAACTTATAAACCAACAGCCTCCAAGACAAAACATAGACTATTTAATTAACAGAATAAAAGTAAATACAAACGTTACTCGACTTACATATACTATAGAGGTACAAAAGAAGAAAAAGCCCATAGAAACAAAACTCGTTAAATGGCAAAATGAATTTGTTAACGTCACGCTTAACTGGAAAAATATATTTAGTATCCCATTAAAATGTACAATCGATACAAAACTTAGAGAATATCAGTATAAATATCTTTGGAAAACTATACCAAGCAACACTTTTCTTTATAAATGTAAACTGACAGAGTCAACCCTATGTGACTTTTGTTTAATATCAGCCGAAACAGTAAAACATCTATTTTGGGAATGCCAGTATGTTCAAAAATTTTGGATGGACTTAAAGTCTTTTTTACAGGCAAGAAACATATATGTCTTGATAGACTATAAGCTAATTACGATTGGAATCACAGAAGAACTGGCTAATCGTAACGTTTCGGTACTTAATTTCATTATATTATTATCAAAATACTATATTTCCAAAAACAAGTATAATAAAACCAAACCGACAATTGAACATTTTATTACTTACCTAAATAAAAGAATTCAAGTTGAACAAGTTATTGCAAGCATAAGAGATAAACTTAATGCTTTCAATGCAAAATGGAGCAGTTTTATTAATCTTTAATACCAAATTATAATCTGCTTTTATACGAGCTAAAGACACAGAAAGAATCACCTCTCTCTTTCTTTCTCTCTTTCTCTATCTCTCTCTCTCTGTTTCGCTGGCTTTCTCTCGCTCTCTCTCTCTCTCCCTCTCCCCCCCCTCTCTCTCTCTCTCTCTCTCTCTCTCTCTCTCTCTCTTCAGATGATAAATGAATACTATGTAATATGATTAACTAGTTAGGTAGAATTATATATAAAAATCTTTAAGTATGTATGTATTGCAATCGTTACTTTTCAAATATTGTTGATAAACTTGACTGAAAATCAATGCATTTATATTATGTTGTTTCAAACTCTGTTAATTACTTTTGTACTTAAAGAATAAAAAAAATTAATAAAAAAAAACTTTTCAAGATAATGACAAATTGTGATATCGTAATTTATAACGTGCAATAATAATTTGGAGAGCTCAGTTTGAAACTTGTTTTTGTAACTTGTAAGTTTTACTCTACTCAATATTTAATGAGGGAAAATTTTGTAGCCTGTAATTATTATTGTTTAGGTTAACATTTTAAACACTTTATGATACATTCAGTTTTTGTGTGCTGTTCATTTGATAAAAGCGATAAATTAGTCATCTGTGTTGAATTATTGAACTCAAACATGAGTGTACAATTATCTAAGCGGGAAAACTTCAGGACTACAAAAGTGGCTCTTAAGAAATGTTAAGTAGTGTTTATATCTTATCATGTACATAGGAAACGGCTTCCAACAGGAAATGTGAGTATAGAAAGCGAATGCAATATGTACATGCAGTATTATCATGCATACTTGTAATTACAATTAATATACTATTCATAGATTGATAAGGGCAACTTTTGTAGTCTTAATTCGTCTTTAAGTATTATTTTTAATGTTTACATTTTGAACCGTTTGACCACATCTACCTTCCACTGGCCAATCAGTGGCCAGTATTACCGTTGTCTAAATCCCGTAGACAACTCTTTGGCGTTGTCAACGAAGGTTCGTGAAGCGCGTGCATCTCGTGTACTATCTCATATTAACAAATGAACTGCCGATATCTTAGTGTCATACTGTGGTATCGATACATGTTTGTGATAATTGTAATTGCTATGTCATAGACAACAAAGAAAAATATCAAAATCTCTGAAACGACAAAACGCAGTTCCATCAATCTTTGCATAAATCAATGTTATTGGTGTATAATTATGTTCGTTAAGAAAAGTTACAACAGTAAAGAAAAATTGTTAGATTTAAAAACAAATCTTAAAATTCTATTTGCGATAAATCATTAAAACGAAGAAATACAAAACATCAATTCAAATGCCCACATGCGTCTAATTATTCTGACAACAATATCTAAGGGCCTTGAAAAGAACTCTCAATTATGAAGAAAGAAATCGACATATTTATTTTTGTCATCCATTTTCGCGACCAGGAAATGTCATACACACTTTAACAAATACCCTGTATTGTATACATTTGTTAGACAAGAGGCTCCTAGATATTGTTGTCAGTAACTCATTACTCATGAAGCCATTTAAATTGTTATCAAGTGTTGCTTCGTTTTTGTGGGTTTTTTTTGCATATACTGATTTAGGGATTGTTTGGTCTAACTATTTTACTTTTCTAACATCTCTTAACGTATGTCAAGTAAACATTCACAAATAACAATGATTTGTGCTAAGTTTTATTGAACTGCATTTTGCCGTTAGAGAAATTTTTAAATTTTCTTTTTTATCAATGATGTTGCAATGACAACTGCCACAGAACCTTGAGCATACAAACTAAATAAACTTACACATTGAATTTGGTTTCATTGTTAAAACATGGTAACAAGATTGCAATATTTATATTAACAAATTTTAACAATGCAATTTTATAAAAAAAAATTATTAAAAAAATTGTCTTTGTCTTTCACTATTTTATGAGAAGTTAACGGTCAATATTTAGCAGTTACGCCTTCAAAATTTAATAAACTTACAGATATTATTAGTACTGTGGTTGTTGTTGTTGTTGTTGTTGTTGATGATGATGATGATGATGATGATGATGATGATGATGATCTTATGAACTAATTCATTAAAACACACAAACATTTTATTTTTCAATAAATGACAGAAATATTAAACTTACTTCAAAACTACTTAAGTTTTTTAATGTGATTAAATTTTTGACTAGAATTACAACAAAATTACAAACTTACTCACTAAATACATGTGGCTCCTTTTATTCACGAATTGTAAATGACAGAGGTTTGTGCGACGGTTTATAAAGTGTGGGGATAGATTCTTTGTGCACGAGAAATTCGGGGTTTTGCAGTCATGTGGTCTAGGTCGGATAGACACCTCGTGGAGTGGCTATGAAAAATAGACACTCGCTGCGCTCGCGTCTATTTTTCATAGACCACTCCTAGAGATGTCTATCCTTTACACAGACACAATGTTTTCAGCCCAGTCTGTATGAGCATGATATTCATGAAATTTTTACGTGTTGATGTTACAAGCTAAATAGGGTCGAGTAACTAAAAGGAGGTGGCGAATCTTTGCATTGACTACCTGTGGTCTAAGTCAGATAGACCACAGGTAACCGTTGCTACGAAATTTCTCGGCTCGCTTCGCTCGCATCTAAATTTCGTAGTCTATTCTTTACTATAACAGCAATATTTTTGTTCTTATAGTGTAAACGTCATCACGCATTGAACAAATTCTTCTGTTTTAAAATGTACAGATTTTATGTCAATGCATGATTCTACCATGATTGTGTTTATGGTCTAAGCGTTTTATAAACATATATTTTTTGTATAGTGCTTTGCAACCATGTCGGTTAAAATATGATATACTAGTATACTCAGCAAAACAGTGTCCCTTTTTCTACATGTTATTTTGTAAAATTAGAAAATGAAAATTAAAAATTCTTTCTTTAAACATATTTGCATTTCTGTTATGATTGCAAAGCAAAATTAAAAATGTTCGTAAATTCGAAAAAATATATGCAAAGCATTAATCACTTTGAATAAACTATTGCACATCTTCTGGATGCTTAGTGTTTTGTTTCAGACATAGGGATGATTTAAGCCAGTTGACTGTATAGCAATGGCATCAGCTGCAATTACACCAACGCTAATCGATAAGGGTTTTCATAATTGGGTAAAAGGCGCAATTGCTATTCGTTTGGCACGTGAAGGGATACTCGATTTTGTTCACGATGAAATATGTCAATACCACGTCGGTTTATTACGATCAGTGCAGAACGCAAATGCAAGCCATCGGTGTACTTATACCAGAAACAGACTACCAAATTGTAATAACTCTAAAATCAACGGGGTCTGGCAGTGCAGAAACCATGTTATCGGTAGTATACCAAGACATCGAGCGTCATGCGGGGTTTGCTGCGCTCTCATGACTGAGATTTGCCTGAATCACAGATACCGAGGACCATCCTGGAATAACACAGATGCTACACGATGGTGTATGGATGCCTTTCAAGTAGCGAAATGTTATATGCCTCCTGATGGCTATCGAGATAAAACATTGCTGTCAGAAACCGACTTCAATGGCATTTTAGCAGTAATTATCAACAGTAAATCGTTTCAGAAGAAAATGACAGCTAATTTAGGGAATAAGCCTAATATTTGCACGAAGGTAGTATATTTATTTACATACTGTATAGAAAATTGTCAATATGTAAAACCTAATGTAGCATTTAATAAAATACTTTTTCTCGGGTTCTCACTTGCGTTAATTGTTTGTGGCGTCTATTTTGAAACTGATAATTTTAAAACCATGCTCTCTTTTCTTGCTCTGCTTTTTGGCTGTGCTCCACTCTCCAAGGCTGTGTCTGCTGGATGTGGCCATTCCTTATATGCATATTTTATGTGTTTTCGTAAACTAAAGCATCATTGCTAAGCAGCGGGCCAACGAATTTACCGATTTAAAACATTTCTTGTTTTAGTTTGTTTTTGCATTAGCAATTATATGCAACCATATTGACACTTGTGTTGGTAAAGATAAAAAAGGGAACTTCAAAAGCCACCAAACAACAAAATTTGAAAATATTGCAGGCTTAGTTTGATTAACCCTGTAAAAAGTATAAACGAATATTGCAATTATGTAAAGAGAGCATGTGTATAAGAATATCAATTTCAAACAATTAACGATAAAGAGAACCCTAGAGGGACCACCTTGGAACGGTCAGTGGCAAAACAAAATTTTAAGTTTTTAAACATTATAAATAGACTTTTATATCTGAATTGAACAAACCATCACTGACCACTTGCTGTTTCAACATATGTATGTGTCATAACTTTAAATGCTTTATTGATTTGATAAAAAGGAAGTTAGAGTTATGGTTATTGGAATACACTCTCAGGATACGATGGTGAACAAATTTGAAAGATGTAGCTCTAGTACTGTGTTAGATATAATTTACACAGAATCTTATACCAAGCGGGACGGTGACCCCAATGCCGATGCCGACGCCGACATGAGTAGTATAGCTCGACATATTATTCTGCATTTTTTGTCATTCTGTACAGAGGAGACATTTTGTGAGATGTTTGTGGTAGTGGGCTACTTATTTTATTTTTTCTGGTTTTCTGGTTATTATGATATCGTTTATGTGTTTCTGCTCACTATGTAATTCAGATTCAGTGGCGATAACATGGTTTGTTCAGACGCATCGAAGAAAGAGAAGGAATTCTTAATCAGTATGATGTTATTACAGTTTTAACGACAATTATAGTTAAAATGCGTTGATGATTGATTTATCGGCTAACTGAGTTATATCTCGCATTATTCTATATTTGTTTTAGGCCCGTGATGTTGGTCGTGCTATTCGACATACAGCAAATCACTCACTTGCTGACAATGACCTTCTGACATACATTGACGATCTTATAAATCTTTTGTTGGACACTGCCGTGCTAGCTACAGACCCAAAAGCTATGGATGCTTTCGAGAAACTGAAACAGGTACGTGTGTCCATTTTACCAATTATTCAAACCTTTTTGCAAGTTTCTTTAAAATTCGTTGTTCAGACTTTTGATACCTTAAAGTTCAGTTAGATTGTAAATGTACTTTGACAATTGTACTTTGTTCAAATAATGATAGCTATAGATAGATGACTAGAAACAATGCTAAGGTAAGAAGTGGTGGTGATTGTTTTGAAGACGGAGAACGCGATGGAAACAATACACTATGTGATCCGGATCTAATAGTCTGCACATGCAACCTGGGCTTCATACAAACATCTACAAAAGTTGGAGGGACATGTAAAGCTGGTAAAACAAACCAAACTGTATCAGATATGTAATGAAGAAAGCGCTGTACAATTCTTAATGAAGAAGTTGTTATGCTTTACACATTTAAACCGTTCTTTAAACAACAAATTAGTGATCTAAAGCTTTTTAAAAAATCTCAGTCAAATAACAAATATGATATTTGCTGTACTACATGTACTTATAATTTCTGACATTATTGTGACAGATGACCGCAACTTATTGTAGATATTAAGTGTTTACGCGTTTTCTGTATCATTTCTCTAGACATTTTAAACAGCGAAATAAGAGTTCTCCTGCTAACAGTATTTCTTTTAAGCGTGTATCAGTTCTATATAAATAGATCATTTTGTTTCAAATACCCTGAGCATTCAAACAGAATACAGCCACAGGACAATATATTTCTCCATTCATTAGGCTATAGAAAAATTATTTTCCATTGAAATGGACAGAAGACTTGAGGGAGTCTTAAACTTAACGTCTTGAGATTGGCTTTTCTTTTCAGTATTATCTGAACAACATATGGTAGTTGAATATACTGATCAGCTCTTATAATCGATACTTTTTTCTTATCTTTACACTGGCGCTTGACCAGCCGCCCCACCCCCTGCCAACCCTTACTTATACGCCCTTGTTTTTTTTTGTAAAATGGTGTCAGGTCACTTAAATTCCTCCATTCTATAAAAATCTCGAAAACAAAAACATCAAAATCGTAGTTTAAAAATTGTATATTTATATTCTATTATAAACATAAGATATATACTTTTATACATTTGACCCTCAATCAGTTCGAAGAACTACCTCATACATAAATCGAACAGCGAAACTAGTGACAGTGATTAAGCAAATATTTGAAAAGGGAACTTTAAATTCCACCAAAAACGATAAATATGAAAATATTGAAAGCTCGGTTTGCTCGAGCCTGTTCAAGTGAAAATGCATTTTACTGCCCACGCCGCTCCGGGTTGAGCGCAACTCAATATTTACAAAATGGGTTTGCCCTAAACGAGAAAAACATTGCGTGGAACTAAATTTTGACAGGGAATCTGCTAAAAAATCCTGCATATCACCAACAACGCCAAAGGCAAACCTAGAAAAGCAGGAAATATATCCTGGGGTGATTGAACAAAATCCTAATCATACGAATACATATTTTTTGCCCGTCATTGATAAAAGGGCGACTTAGTATTGCAAAAGGGCGACTCAGTAACACAATGAAAACAATGGAGGTTGGAACTGTATAATTTTCTAGAACTATTCTTGTTCTTGTGTTATAAAAGTTAAATATACTACAAAAAGGTCAATGTGCCAAACAACTTAATCAAAATTATTCAAATTACGCTGTAGTTCTTGCAGTTAATGCGTCAGCAAAGTAGTCTTTGAAATGAAACAGAGGTTGTACTTTTATTCATGTGTGATAATTTGAATGAAAAATACTGAAAATTATATCTTCTAATTAAAATCACATTCAACAATATATTAGATAGTTAGAGATTGTCTTTGCCTGTTCATGGTTTAATGGTTTGTTGCGGGGTTGGTATTCCTTAGCATTGTCTTGATCGCTCGGCCGTTTATTAACAATTTTAGGACTTGCATCGGAAATTTCGAAAATCTAATTGATTGGCATTTGTTTTTAGTTGAAGTCGAATTCTCTGACAATACATGCCGATGATATTACGGAAATATTGAATAACAACGTCAAAGCGACATTCACTGAGGTGCAGCGAAAACATTTAGAGGCGATCGAAACACACTTTTCAAAAAGTCAAACTGATTCAATTGCCGTACTTGATAATTTTGCTGCCCTTAAGATGACAGAGATGACAACAACTTATGAAGAAATGCTGAAGAAGAGCATGGATTTCAGAATGAACGGTATTGTATATTTAGCTTTCCAAATTTTCATTTTCCTCATTAAGGTATCGCAAACATTGCAAATGGCAAAAACAGGCTAAAATTTCAAAAAATGAATTTTGGGGGAAATACTTATTGCCACCTAGATTTTAGTAAATAAATGTATTTAGCTATGGATGTAGTAAATGTTTGCACGCTCAATTTAGTCTAATTCATGTTCTAATTACCAAGCACATACTAAAAATAAGTATATGCTGGTCTACAATGTTTAGTGCCAATCCTTCAAGATAATGTTAGGGTTTTCAAGAAATTCAATGAAAACTTACTTCCTACTTTCACTGTCTACTTTCACTTTGAACCAGGAAGTAAGATTTCCTTGAATTTCTTGAAAACCCTAACATTATTTTGAAGGATTGGCACTAAACATTGTAGACCAGCATATACTTATTTCAGGTATGAGTTGCTTTGGTATATTGTTCATGAATTTCAGAGTTATCATGCAAATGGTTTTTCTTTTGTTTTAGTATGTGCTTGGTAATTAGAACATGAATTAGACTAAATTGAGCTTGCAAACATTTACTACATCCATAGCTAAATACATTTATTTACTAAAATCTAGGTGGCAATAAGTATTTCCCCCAAAATTCATTTTTTGAAATTTTAGCCTGTTTTCGCCATTTGCAATGTTTGCGACCTCTTAAGTTGAGAATTTTTATTAGAATGCGTGATGTTGTTGAATGAAAACGCCGCGCAACATCCTAGGTAAGGTGAGTGACAAAACACATTTGTCATTTGGGTTTAAACCAAGTTCTAGGACTTGCAACAGAAGAAACTAGCAAAGTTCGAGCCCCTGGGTATTATCAGCAAGATCACCATTGCATGGAAAAAGATTATAATATAAAACAAGTGTTTCATAAAAAAAGGAATCCATTATAATCTATCTTAAACCGATATAGTGTTATTTTTTATGGATTTACTAACGACTTTAAACAAATTGTTCATATCATCTTCCACATTTTACGCGCGGAAATCATCATCTCTATTACATTTTCACAGGCACATTAATAAATATGTATAACTGTTTTATTTCAAAGCTTCATTTCGCGGGGGGGGGGGGGGGCGGGCACGTGTAAATTTCCAGTGGCAGCTCTTGTTTAATTTTTAACCAGGTTTTGCGGAGAACAAAATCTGGTTATTAGATTAGGGTACGTCGGCGGGCGGGCGGGGGCGGACATAAACAATTTCTTCTGTGCGCAACTCCTCCTACTATTCTCAACGGATTTCAACTTTCACAGAAGTATTGTCATGAATTGCCCTGGCGCATATTGTCGGGGTTTTGTGATTTGCTCATTTTTGACCTAATTATGGCCCTTTGTTTTCTTCACATATGTAGTTCTTCTGTGCGCTACTCCTTCTACATACCCAAGGGATTTCAACAAAACGTTCATAGAATGATTGTCACAAATTTCTCAAATGATTTCAACCAAACTCACACAAAAGTATTGTTATTAAGTGCCATTTACCATAATATCTGGGTTTTGTGTATGGATCAATTTTGCCAGAATTATGGCCAATTGCTTTTTTACACATGTCATATATAGAACAAGACCTTTGTTTCTTTTTCACATTATGTATATCTACTGACTTTATAAACACATTTGCGCTCGGCCATCAGTCTTGAAAATGAAAACCTGGTTTTCATATATTTGAATTCACTGGCATTCATATTATAGGAGTTCCCCATGTTATTTTTTCAAGTTTTTTTTTCTTTTAAATTGGCTCGGTATATTTATTTAGTCATTCAGCATCTAAATTATTAAATTATAATACGTTAAAAAATGAAATATGCAAATCAGGAATCGCCACACTCACAAAACACGGCCTCCCCACGCATCGAAAGGAGAGAAAAAAAGGACCATGTTTTGTAAGTATGTCAAATTCAAATTAGACACCACAAACAATTAACAAAAATTAAAACCCTTGGAACGGTCAGTGGCAAACGATTCGCCACTGGGGGTTTAAACCAAGTTCTCGGGTGCACCAACCTCACACTTGCCCAAACAGGTTCTCATATCACAAAACAAGTACACGTTGTCTTAGTGAAATAACTCCTACACATCCATCAGCTCAACAAAAGCACACAAACATCTAAGGTGCACCAACCTCACGCTTTCCCTCACAGGTTATGATATCACAAAACAAGTGCAAGTTTTCTTGGTGAAATAACTCAAACCCACCCATCAGCTCAACAATGTTGCATACAAAAGCACACAAACTTCTTACTTGCACCAACCTCACGCTTGCCCTAACAGGTTCTCTTATTATAAAACAAGTACAAGTTGTCTTGATAAAATATCTCCAACCCAGCCATCAGCTCAACAATGTTGCATGCAAACGCACACAAACATCTTAGGTACACCAACCTCACGCTTGCCCCCAACAGGTTCTCATATCACAAAACCAGTTGTCTTGGTGAAATAACTCTTACCTATCCATCAGCTCAACAATGTTGCATTCAAAAGCACACAAACATAAAAAACATAAGAATCTTAGAGCATTGAGAGCCAAAGGGGCAGGTAGTCAATGATCTTACCGAGACCAGAGTACCTGGAGTCAAATTGGCAAGAACACGATGACTGGGATAAAAGAAACAAATCTAGCTTCTAGGTTCTTTTAAAAAAAGATTTCCCCATAAACCTTCATAAACTCTTCAATCCCTGTCACCGTCGTGCAAAGAGGTTAGAATAATTATCAACTGTAGAAAGGTTAATCACCAGGCCTTCGGAGCGCAGAACGAAAAATATCATATTGGTGACCTTTCTTTTTGAATTTACAGGTGGTTTATACGAATCACAGGAAGAAATAAAATGTGAGATATTAACCCCGTTAGATGTTGCATTGGGGAACTTTGCCGTCTAAAACCGGAATAAATACTGAATTTAAATTAAAATCATTCTCTTGTATCATATATTTTAGTAGTGACGTATCCATTTTCAATAGAAAGAAGATCAAGAAACTTTGCTTGCTAATCTGAAGTGTTTGCTTTATTAAGTTGTAGTTCATTAGGATAAATATTATTAACCATAAATTGAAAATGGTTATTACCTTTATTCAACAAATCATCAGTAATTCGAGGTGTTGTTAAAGGCTGAAACAATGTCATCCTGATGTTCGGTTGAAAGAGATTACATTAAATCTCTTTCATAACAGTATTTCAGCATCAACAAGGGGTGCATAGTATCATTCATTTCAACTAACTATTGCGATACTTTGTCGTGTTCAGTGGCTTTCACACTTACCTTTTTATCTATTTCATATTCATGTGGGTTGTTTGTGCTATGCGCCGATGTAACTTTGTTAACTGACCCCATAGGTCTTTATTGTATATAAAATAGTGACTCCCCGGTCATAATATTATAGGTTATGTTGGGGGTCAATATTTTATAGATAATATCATGGAATATTATTTAATAAGGGGAATTGAGTTTTATAAAAAGGGGTCTTTATTCTATGGGGGTCAGTTTACAATGTTACACCGGCCACAAAATTTCATCCCAGCAACGCAAGTATAGATTACAGAAATGTTATCTATTAGGATATATTTTTAGTTTTCTTGTTATTGTCCAACAGTATTGACCTGGCACCTCATTAAATTTCGTAAAGGTCATAGGAAAAACACTGGTACGTATATGTAACCAGAGAACAAATTGATATAATTGTTCACTCCGAACGTCAGTGAGTTGTGGTGTATTGGTATACATGCCTGATTACGGATCTGATGGTCTCTGGTTCGAATCCTTACAAACATTATTTTATAAAAATACACATTTGTTCTTCTACTTGTAAAGAAATCATTTGAAATCGTTTTACTATCCGTACATCGTTTTAGAATACCCTTTGAATAGTGTTTTTTCTACAATTTTATTTGTGACATTATGCAACCGTATAGGCTATAAATGCATTTTACTTTAGCCCATACACGCAAAATATTCATTTATAAAATACTTCACACTACACCGTTAGTTTACACAGAAAAATAACAGTCTATATGAGTTTTAAAAGAATGGAAATTTTAAAATTAAAATAAAACCAACAAAGGTGGCTAAAACATTAATTCGAACCCACGAGTTTACGTCTTTATTCTCGAATTTAAACACTCTTACCGACTGCGCTAAGCGGGCTTCTTAAATTGTGTAGCTTATTAAAATTGGTTATACATAACATATCGATTTTAATTAAGATCGTAAAGTTTACGAAATAAACCGACTACAGGGTCAAATTCAAGAGTGCCAGGTCAATGTTGTTGGACAATAGTTTTATTTATTTTCTTTCGGACTCAGTGCTGATAATGCAATTTTTAACCCAGATACACCAATCAAACTTCAAATGGTATTGTTCCTTCTTTTTTGTCGTTAAAATTTTATACCGGAACCTGTTATTCAATGAATAATATGAATTAGAAAGTAGCCCATGATAGTTGACCTGTTTAGCTTTGTAGATAGGTAAGCTCCGCTTACACTGATTTCTTCATCTGAGTGAGATACTGTTACCGCAAATAATTTTTAAAGAAATACGAAACTACGAAAATCTGTATTGAGCCAAAACGTCACTTACTTCTGTGTTATTATTCACAGAGACTGTGAAAGATACTGGATCGAGGAGCAACATAACAGCAACAATAAAATCACTGTCATGGGGATTCACGCCTAAGAAGAAAAAGCTCAAAGGTATTAGAAGATTTTACTTAGCACATTTAAATTATTAACGACTGATACGAATAGTTTATAGCATAAAACATCAAACAATATTTGTAGCAATACAATACATGTGATAACACAGACGAAGAGCAAAACATTATTTTCAATATGTTAACATTTGTAGTAAATAATTATAGAGAAAAGACATTTGTAGATAATGGTATTAAGGAAAACGCGTGTTTAGGTAATAACGGCAATGTATTAAAAAATGAGCAAATATTTTTCACATTTCTTTTTAAGGCATTGCTCCGTTCAAAATCTCTCTAACGGCAAAATGCAGAACTGTTCAATAAAATCTTTGCGAAAACCAATGATATTAATAAATAATTACTTATATAGCCTAATTAAATTTAGAAAAGTAAAGAAAAACAGTTAGACTTAAAAATCCCTAAAATTTGCAAAAAAGTGTGTTTGACCTTCAATTTCCTGGTCGCGAAAATGGATGACAGAAAATAAAAATGTTGATTTCTCCCTTCAAAATTGAAAGTTCTTTTCAAGTACATTAGCTTTAGTTGTCAAAAGGTGAAATATGCATATCAGGAATCGCCACATTCAGAAAAAAACAGCCTCCCCACATAGTCAAGAAGAAGAGAGGGGGAGAGAGCATGGTTAATAAAATGATCAGTTTCAAAAAAGACACCAATAACAATAAACAAAAATGAGAACCCGAGGGGTTACCGCCTTGGAACGGTCAGTGGCAAATCAAATTGCCACTGGGGGTTTAAACCAGGTTCTAGGGTGCACCAACCTCACACTTGCCCCAACAGGTTCTCATATCACAAAACAAGTACAAGTTGTTTTGGTGAAAAAACTCCAACCCACTTATCGGCTCAACAATGTTGCATGCAAAAGCACACAAACATATAAAACATAAGAAGCTAGGAGCATTGCAAAGCCGAAGGGGCGGGTACTCAATGATCTTACCGAGACCAGAGCTCCTGGAGTAAAATCAGCAAGAACACGATGACAGGGATAAAAGAAACAAATCGAGCTTCTAGGTTCTTTTAAGAAAAGATTTCCCCATTAACCTTCATAAACTCTTAAAACCCTGCAACCGTCGTGCAACCAAAGAGGTAAGCATAATGATCAACTGTAGAAGGGTTAATCACCAGGCCTGCAGAGCGCTGTAAAATATCATGTTGGTAACCTTTCTTTTTAAATTTACAGATGGTTTTTACGAATAACCGGGAGAAATTAACAATGCCTTTTATCTTTTTAAGTTAAAACTTTATAAATTAAATCTCCATAAAAAACTGGCTGTGAAATACCTTGTTGCAAAAGTGATTTCAAACTGCATCTGTATTTATGAATTAAATCTGGGTATCGGCGATAAAACATGCAAAAGGTTTTTCTTAATTTGTGATACCGATAACCTTGTTTTAAAAGTTTTTCTGTAATGCAAAGATTACGTTCAATGAAATCATTAACATCGTTGCAAGATCTTGAAAAGCGAACAAGCTGTGAGATATAAACCCCATAAGATGTTGCACGGGGAACATCGCCGTCTAAAAACGGAAAATTTACTATATTAAAATTAAAATCATCTCTTTTATTATAAATTTTAGTAGTGACATAACCATTTTCAATGGACAGATTTAGATCGAGAAAGTTTGCTTGCTTTTCTGAAGTGTTCGCGTTATTAAGTTGTAGTTCTTTAGGATAAATCTTATTAACAAGTAATGGAAAATGGTTATTGTCTATATTAAATAAATCATCAAGGTACCTCGAGGTGTTGTTAAAAGCTGTAATTATATCATCTTGATGTTCAGGTAGAAAGAGATAACATAAAGTGTCAGTATCATTTCACTCATGTTGGCATTTTAATTTTATATATTAAACAACGGTGGTTCTCACTAGAAAATGTAATAAACTTATTTAACGTATACGATTCCGTGTTATTTGCAGAAATATGTACGTCAATGACATAAGACATACCTTTTTTCAACCAAAATCTCACGTAATCGGTAGAAATAGTCGTTTCTTCCTATTTTAAATTTACTTCCATGGCCAGACAAAAAAATGCAAGTTACCAAAGCACCAAAAAAGTTCGCACGTGACAACCCAATATTTCATTAACAACATTTTTTCAGGAAAAAAAAACAACAGACAGACAAATATGTTAATATCAGAAATAAGTTAATTACTCAGTTCAAAAAGAAATGCGAAAGTTTAAAGGAAGTTTGCACAAAGAGTTGTCCCGTTCAGTGCATCACTTTAAACATACATTGATTACAATCGGTAAAGTTGGTTTGTTTTATGCTTTCAGTGCATCTTGCAACAAAATTAGGACAGTGAGGTTCTCTCAGATATCATTTAGTAAGAAATTGTTTACATGTGACTAAGATAATCCGATAAGAAAATAAGTGATTTTAAAAAGTCAAATTTTAAGAAAACAAATCTACTTACAGTGTTGCTGTTTCTTCATCTTTTATTGTCAAAATAAAAAGTTGCTCCAAAACAGTTATCCATTATGTTAGAAAATACCTATATCTGCCAAGTAATTACTTAAAAATGACATTTTTTGCAATGACATAAAAATTAATGACTGTTAATTAGGTTAATTGATTTACGGAATTTTCCGTTACAGTCTTCCAGCGGTAAACCGAATTTTTCGGTTTGGATTCTTCCAATACGTAAAAGAGCGTTGAGATTCGGGATTTTAACGCACTATTTTTGATATGCATATTCCACCTTTTTTACAAAAGAAAGACCATAACGTTAGATTACGTGTTTTACAGTTCTTTAATCGGGTTTCTTACCATGTTGAAAATTCCGAATTTCATTAAAAGGTAGAATACCTGTAACGGACAAAAGCGTATATGCCTTATTCAAACAAACGCTTATCAATGGGCATTTTAAAAAATTGCGCATATTTACGTTATCGGTATTAAAATCGTGAAAAAAGCATACGTTTAAATACGTTTCTGGCGTCCACCAGTAAAACAGGGTCGGGGTTTGAGAAGTCAAAATTTTGTCACGTTTAAATACGTTATGGACGTCCGAAAAACAGGGTCGGGCGCGGAAAGGATATAAATTTATGCACCAAGTAAAACGAGCAAGCGCGAGCTTGATTAAACGTTAATCAGTGAAACAGTAAATGAATTGTTTGTTTATTTTTCTGTAATTTATAGATTTGCAGAAAGACTTGATCAATTACTACAATGAGATGGAATCTAGGATATCAATTTCTCCTTTGGCTGAAGAAAATGAAGTTCCCCTTGTTCAGTTCCATATCAAACCAAAGCTTGAAATTGCGGAAAACTTGACATCATTAGTAAAACGTAAGAATAACAGTGATGTCCAAACATTTTTAAGTTACAGAGAGTTGTTTGTCCAGGAAAATATAAAAAATATCTATGTATCAGCTGAAGCGGGAATGGGAAAAACATCGTTTTCTAAGCGGCTGGCAATAACTTGGTGCCAAGCTAAAAGTCCTGACCAAACGTTATCACATCTGTTTTGCACAATTGATGTAGAAATAATGAAACAGTTTGATTTTATGTTCCTGATACATCTTCGTGACTATCAAAATGGCTGCAGTATTAATGAATTAATAACGGAACTAGTCTCAAATCATATGTCAAAAGGAAATAAATATGAGAATCTCTTGGGGCGAGTTTTAAACGAAAAACAAGTGTTAGTACTACTCGATGGCCTAGACGAGTGGGCCCATGCAGATAATATGTGCCCAAGAAAGGCGGAAGGTAAACCTCATAGAAAAGATAACTCGCAGAATTATACAGTCTTGACGACAACCCGCCCGTGGAAACTCAACTTTACGAAATTGCATACGCATGAGATGTATTTACACGTCCGTATCTGCAAGCTAGATGATGAAAGTTCAAGAGAATTGGACCAAAAAGCGATAAATTTATTGAATGAAGGAATTGGACATGATAAGAATATAGATGACTTCGAAGCCGAATTATTGTCGATTATGTCTGAAGAGATCAAATATATTCCTTACATACGTCTTCAAATGATATGTCTTTGGTATGAAGGAAAATCATTAGGTCACTCAAAATGTGAATTGTACAGTAATGTCAGTGAACTTACACTTACACGTGGTTTGCAAAAGGTTGAATTGCCTGCAAAGCTAGTCAACGTAAAAAACGATTTCGTAAATGTCCCAGATTGCATGAAACGGAATCTAATGTCTGTGCGCTATATGCAATTACTTGATACACTTGGACAACTAGCTTTTTTTTCCTTGTTTACACCAGACAGAAAAGCAATATATGTGATTGATACTGAAGAAGCGCTTAAGTACATGGACCAATGGGCACTAGACTTCTTTCTAAAGGTGGGATTACTATCTCAAACAAAGCAGGCTCTTCTCTCAGGGAATCGCTCTAAGGTTTACTTTCAACACAAGTCGATGCATGAATTCTACGCAGCTCTTCACGTATCCATGGAACTGGACTCAACACTAACCGATATACTCAGTGTATGTTCATCGCTTTCTGCTATTTCAGTAAAGGACAATTTCTTTGTTTTTGTAAGCGGTATGAATTCTGCATTATATTCAAAAATCTGTAAACATTTTTTAAATGTGGTGGCAAGAGAAATCAGCACTTATGTGGAACAAGCAACCGACTGGCAAGATTTTCTTGATACGAGGGATAAGCTCTTCTCATATCAGTCGATGCTTATCAGTTGTTTTAAAGAAAATGAGAAAAACAAAATTAAACAATGCGAAATTCATCTGCAAGATATTATTCTACTCGAACACCTTTTTGATTATCTCTATTTAGCAGACTTGTCAGAAATGTTGATACAGAATCGCGAAGAAGTGAAATCATTGTTTATATATGGCATACGGAATACTGAACGCATTACTTGGTTTCTCCAGAAAGTTGGTAAAATAATACCATGGACTCTAAAGACATTACATATTGAACTTAAGATAGAATTAGACTATATGTCTGAAATTTTGGCCGTTTCGACTAACACGCTGAAATACTTAAATATGAGGTGTATGCCTATTAATAATTTAATCGGCCCGATAAGCAGTTTGAATGAACTGCAGGTGATGTCTCTTTATCATGTTGATATATCACACCATTGTCTTTATAGTCTAGTGGGTCAGATAGAACACAAAATGACAATGCTTACTGAACTCTCATTGATACTTGATCGGTGCCATTACTGCCCAGATAACAAAATCCCTATAAGTATGGACCTCTCCCAGCTCAAACTTATTCAAAAGCTTCAACTGATTAAGATACATTTGTGTGAGCTACACATACCTACCAAGTGTCTGGAGGAATGCGTGATCGTTGCAGATCTATCAAATCACTGCATATCCATCCCTCACGGCAATATTCGTCAACTGTTTGACGCTATAAGCAATGGTCCTGTATTGAGACGACTGACCTTAAAAACCATACAGTGTCGTGATCACGGTTTTGAATCATGTTCCGGTAATGCCTTACTCCTGAAGACTCAAAATCTTCAACAAATACATTTAACAAATATTAGATTGAATGGATTACTAATCAATTCTGATTTTCTTGAAAGATTTGAAATTAATAATCTTTTTCTACTGCCACATCAAATATTAAAAACTCTTTATGCTGCACTAGAATATGGGAAGCTCATGAAAGTGCTCCGAATGTGCAAAACAAAATGTTCCAATCATCCGGATTACTGCCCAAAAATGAGTTTGTATCTCGACAAGTTGTCTCAACTTGAGAAGTTAAGTCTTGATATACAGATCAGCGAGCTTCGAATTAACACAGAATGCCTCAACGAGTGTAGGATCAACGTATTGTGCCCATTACAACCTGAAATGATAGAAAGATTGTATGCTGATATTGGTAGAGGAACAGTTCTTAAAGATATTTGGTTGACAAATATTGTTTGCGCAGGCAATCGAAATCGATTGCCCGATGTTCCGCTGATCATTTCCAAGCTAAACCCGATTCAAACGCTAAATATTCAAAAAAGTGTTTTAAGTAGTCTACACGTGAACTTTTGTTATGTCCAGGAATGTATCATCGACATATCTAATTCTCTATCGCATGACAAAATTCAACTTTTGTATGATGATATAGAAAAAGGAACAATGCTTAAACAGCTCTGTATGAGCAATATAGTTTGCTCGGAAAATAAGAGAAAAACACATGTTGTCTTAAAAACATCGCAACTACATTTATTACAAAGTTTGCACTTAACCAACATATTTCTCAGCGACATTCAGCTGAACAGTCATCTTGAAGACTTAAACGTTACCGGAGTATGTTCATTTTTACATAACAAAATAGAGAAATTTTATTCACAAATTGAAGTAACGACAAAGCTGAGAAAACTTCACATAAAATCCATCACATGCTTGGACCACACAGAAAAATGTCGCGGGGTTGACTTAAACTTAACCAGTTTGGACCAGCTTCGGGAACTTCACCTGGAGTCGCTCTCTCTTGCTAAACTAAGCTTAAATACTGATCTTGAAGATATTTACGTCAATGATCTATCGATTTCAGAAGAGTTTATGGGAAATTTGTTTTCTGTTATGAGCCGTACAATTTGTTTGAAAAAATTGCACATGTGTTATGTAACAGATAAGGTATTATTTGAAAAAAGGTGGTCTTTAAATCTGTCAGAAATAGACACGCTCCAAAGTCTTATATTGAAAGACATACCCGTCAGTGACTTACATTTGAATCCGAACCATTTAGAGGAATGCAAAATCAGTACGTTATGTTCGTTGCCACATGAAAACCTAAAATCACTGTATGCAACCTTAAGTCATGGAACACATTTGAAAAAACTTATTTTGAATCATATACCCTGTTCGGAGCATCGATCGAAATGTTTGGAGTTTACATTAAACTTAGAACACAACAAACTTAAAGAGCTTAAACTAAACAAGGTATCAATATCGAAGGTTGTCGTAGATTCTGAACAATTAGAGCGCTGTAAAATACCTAGTGGAATCGTGTTCAAAGAAGTGATTAACCTGTGAATTCAAATCATTCGGAGAATTACAAATTCAGTGTTTTATGTTCGTTGCCAAATTAAGCCCTTACTGCTGCTTTCTGACAAAAACAGAAAAAACTCGTATTGGCACATGCTTTACAAGTCCAACACGCTTGTCGTAAAGTCTGGGACTTAAAGTAAACTTAAGGGTCAACAAACTTAGCTAGCTTCGATTCTAGGATACATCAATGTCAAAGATTGCAGAATTACGCTATGCGAAAAATCAACTTGAATTTTTTTATTAGAACAATATCGGTTAAAGTAAACGTGGATTTGTACGATGATAATTTATCCACAATAATGGACCAACAACATACTGCTTATTATCATTTCAATATCATGTCCATATTGAACAAAAGAATGAATATATTATGCAGCCGACTGAATTGCTGTTAGCGTGAGAATGCTACATTAAAGAATCAGACTTGTTTCTAAACAACATTTATCAGAACGGGAAGTGTAGACAAAAAGTGATTTTCTCTACAGTTCTTTACTTACATTTACTTTACTTAACTTCTATCATGATGAACGGAACTACATACTTTTACATCTTTCAACACAAGTAACTATATAAAATATAAACACCAAAGTGAACAAAGACAATGACTTATTTTTATGAAAACGATATACAGCTTTCTGTTGAACAGATCAATGCAAAAAAGGAAATATATCATTATCGATATTATGATCAACCTTAGCTATGAAGAAAAGTGACAGAGAACTCTGCAAAACAAACAACCAGAAGATTCATCCACGGCACTCTATGATGTGCATTAATGGATGGACATATTTCGCACGCAGTATTAAAAGAAGTGATATATACAGGATCGTATATATTGCCAAAATGCACATCTTTGAATTAGGTAAGTGAAATTTATTTTCTTTTGTTATTTTCACATTATTTTCTACCCGAAAAACGTCCAGTATTCTTTGCTAGTATCTGCGCCCAAACCAAGTCAATTATTTAGCCTAAATAAAAAAGATACTCTCATATTTAGCCCAAGCGACATTCTAGGGATTCCTATAATGTTATCAAACTATTTCAGTTCGAAATACAAACTATACCGAAATTACGTTTTGCTTATTTTTAATCAATATCGCAATGATCAAATTCAGCTATATCTCGTAAGTTAAATATTGTTGTTATATATATAACACATTTTTTTCACATGTTTGCTAGCCTTCATTATAAAAAACTGCGACACAATCGTAAGGTGGCACTTATTTTCAAACTTGGTCCCCAAATAAAAGAATGTTTTTTCCTTAAGCGACAAACAATAGTAGTATCTAAACAAATTAGAATTTTGACATGGGATCTGGGAATATAAATGCTTCATATAACAGACAACGCCAAAGGCAAAATTTAACAGGCAGGACGTATATCCTTGGGGTTGAATGAACAATATGTTAGTAATATTTCAGATATTTTGTTGTTTGTTGTTGTAGATGGGTCTTTTTAAAGGAAATAAAACGAAAGGTGGTGTCTCGTTGATAACGTGTACCACAAAAAAATGAAACATGCATATCAGGAATCGCAACATTCAGAAGACTTAGCCTCCAACAACGGGGTCTTTTTAAAGGAAATAAAATGAAAGGTGGTGTTTCGTTGATAACGTGTACCACAAAAAAATGAACCATGCATATCAGGGATCGCCACATTCAAAAGAATTAGCCTCCAACAACGCCAAGAAGAAGAGAAAGAGAGAGAAATGTTAAAAAATAATCAATTTAAAAACAGACAAAGAAAAATAAGAACCCGAGGGGTTACCGCCTTGTTCAACGTTCAGTGGCAAAAACATATGCCACTAGGATTTAAACCATGCTTTAGGGTGCACCAACCTCACACTTGCCCCCAACAGGTCTTCAAATGAACAAACAAGTACAAGTTGTCTTGTTGAAATCACTCCAACCCACCCATCAACTCGAAAATGTAACATGCAAAAGCACACAAACAAATAAAACATAAGAAGCTAATAGCATTGCATACCAAACGATCGGGAACCCAATGGTCTTACCGAGCAAGAACACGATGCGATGAGAGGGATAAAAACAAATCCATCTTCTAGGATCTTTTAATAAGATATCCCCATAAACCTTCATAAACTCTTAAATCCCTATAACCGTCATGCCACCAAAGAGGTAATCATTGTAACGCCGCATACGAGCATCGCCGTATAAACATTTTTTTTCTTTTATGCGGTGATGTTCAACGCATAACAAGGTAAACGCGTTTATGCTGCGAACTTCAACGTCTAAAGCAGAAATATCGTATATGGGGCGCAACTGTGCCTTTCTACTTCATTAAGAGGATTAATTTAACCATTTATCACAGAGTTCTAATATTTGAAGAAATGGCGATGGTGATGACATTGGTGATATGATGTGATGTCAGTCCGTTTCGAAATTTTATAACATAGGAGCCTACATAGCTTTATTCTATTCATTGGTGTAGGGAACTGTTACCTGCTTTAGTTATTTTTATATTTTATTATTCCAGTAACGGCTGAATTATGGTTCTTGATTAATTCATAATTGAGATATATATCCTTTTCATTAAAATAAACGTATATTAATGACATGCTCGTTGGCATAGTTTATGCGGCGATGCTCATATGCGGCGTTACAAAGCATAATGACCAACTGTAGATGGGTTAATCACCAGGATTGCAGAGCGTTGTAGTATAACATTGGTAACTTTTCCTTTGAATTGACAGATGGTTTTTACGAATAACGTGGGGAAGTTAACACTGCCTTTTATTTTCAGAACTCCGTTGAATATAAATAAAAAAGCGATTGTAAGGTAGGCTCTTTCTCCTGAATAACTAAAATAATTTTGAATGCGGGTGTTTAGAAAAAGAGTAAAATATGCATGTCAGGAATGTCACATTCAGAAAACACAGCCTCCCCACACAGTCAAGAAGAAGAGAGAGTGCATTTTTATTAAGATTATAAGCTTCAAAACAGACAGCACAATCAATAAACAAACATGAGAACCCGGGGGGTTACCGCCTCGGAACGGTCATTGGCAAAACAAATTGTCACTGGGAGTTTAAACCAGGTTCTAGGGTGCACCAACCTCACACTTGTCCCAACAGGTTCAGATGTCAACAGACAAGCACAAGTTGTCGTGGTGAAATAACACAAACCCACCCATCAGCCTAAACCATTTTAATCATTAAATGTATTTTGTCATGACCTTTCATTCTGAGCGCCATGTTTAAAACGTACAAAAAAAAAACATCATTTATTTTTTATAGTATTTGTTTCTCATTAAGTATAGTTTCTATTAACTCATTAGGTTGTGCAAATGTAGCAAATAACAATTTGAAATTTAAAAATTAATGTGAAAATTACCTTCTCAAAATCTTTATTAAACGTAATTATGTATAACTCGAAACAATTTCATTTTTATTTAATAAAGTTAAGCATTATCTGTACTTCAGTTAACCTTGCCAAACAGACCATGCAGTGTCATAGGCTACATTGGACTTAAATATTTACGATTTTATTAAATAGAACTATTTTTATTATCATTTGATTGTTTTAGAATGTCATTGGGAAATTTATTTGGGAATGAATCTCAGGATATGACCGACGGAGGATGGCTGAATGTTTCGCATGGCTTGTTACTGTATAGAAACACCAAACTTCGTCAAGTTGACCGGGTAGTCTGTACGGCGTTGAGCTGCTGTGATTAAAGCTTAACGAACTATTGCTATATGCTATGGAGGTTACGCCTCGAATCGTTGAGAATTACTTAGGGTTGTGAACTTCTTCTATTATATAGAATTAACACGAAGGCAATAGCACATTTCCAGTCACAAAACAACGAATAAACTCAGCTATGAGTTACTATGGAACTAAGTAGAAGACAAAAACATTACAATAGAATGTTTTTTTAATATTAAAGAAGTAGATGATATTTTTTCCAATGTAAGAATAAAATCAAAGTTTTCTACGATTGTGCTAACAAAATCCTATTTTTTCTGGGACAAATACATACTAGTAGTTAAAATATATCACGAAACAGTGAATGATAACTAGAAATCACGTGACATAAAAGATAAATAATAAACACAAAATTTTCGCACTTGATGTGAATGTCTAAACTCATGGCCACAAGTCCACAACATATTCGATATAACTTTTGCTATAAAATTCTATCACGTGACTGCCTAGATATCAGTTATCAGCAGTTACTAATTAATGAGGTATACCGACATGGTGGATATGCACTAGACAGTCGCGTAACAGATGAAGAAGTATTAAGGTATTGCGCACCTCGCGATTGCTTTGCCATAGACAAAAAAAAGAAAAAATATAAAAATCTCTCGAACGGCACAATGCACTTCCATCAACCTTTGCACAACTAAATGCTATAAGTGTATAATTATTTTGCATACAATAAGAAAAGTTAGAATAATAGAGAAAATAGTTAGACCTAACAAATCCCTAAAATTCTATTTGCAATTTATCACAAAAAAGGAAGCAACACAAAACATCAATTCAAATGTCAACATGTGTGAAATGATACTGACAACAATACCTAAGGTCCTTGAAAAGAACTTTCAATTATGAAGAGAGAAATCAACATTTTATGTCATTCATTTTCGCGACCAGGAAATTGAAGGTCAAACATACTTTTACAAATAACTCGCATTGTAAACATTTTAGACCAAAGGACCTTAGGTATCGTTGTCAGTAACTCATTACTCATCAAGACATTTAAATTGATGTTAAGTGATGCTTCTTTTTTGTGATAAATTGCAAATAGAATTTTAGGGGTTTTGGGGGGTCTAACTATTTTTCTTTACTGTTCAAACTTTTCTTAGCGTATGTAAATTAAACATATATTAATAACATTGGTTTGTGCAAAGTTTGGTGGAACTGCATTGTGCCGTTCGAGAGATTTTTATATTTTTCTTTTTTGTCTATGGCAAATCAATGGCGAAAGGCGCAGTACAAGTATCGTTTATCGGCAAACAGTTTTACAAATTTGATATCGTCTCGTTCCTTTCATGCGAATTTCTCATTTGAAAAAAAAATCAAATCCGCCTATTTTATCCAAAGTCAGTTTTATATTTTATTAAGATTTTGATTTCACAAGGATTTTTTAAACATAAACTTAAAAGAAATTAGAAACGCAACTTCTTTAAACACAAAATATACTCGGTGTTTAAAGAAGTTGCGTTTCTAATTTCTTTAAGTATATATAATATAATTTAAGACATTAAAAATGCAACTTCTTTTTATACGAAATATATTATGTATTCAAGAAGTTGCGTTTCTAATTTCTTTTAGTATATTTGCAGACAAAATCGTTTTATCGATAATGTATACGTGTCGGATACACTTGCACCATTTAAACTGTATTTTGTGTTATAGATAGAAAAACATATTTCTTGTTATTGTAATGATAACAGAAATCTGTTGGCAATATTTACATTGGATTTACATGTAAATATTCATACTATTTAAATCCCCGTACATGTATGTTAAACAATTTATAGCTAAAATAATGCAAGTGTAATTAAGCGAGAGTACTAAGACGCCACAGATAAGAATTAAAAGTACTGTCTATGGATCTTAAATAATTTAAGTGTAATTAAGCGAGAGTACTAAGACGCCACAGATAAGAATTATAAGTACTGTCTATGGATCTAAAATAATGCAAGTGTAATTAAGCGAGAATACTAAGACGCCACAGATAAGAATTATAAGTACTGTCTATCATTTGTCTATGGATCTAAAATAATGCAAGTGTAATTAAGCGAGAGTACTAAGACGCCACAGATAAGAATTATAAGTACTGTCTGTGGATCTAAAATAATGCAAGTGTAATTAAGCGAGAGTACTAAGACGCCACAGATAAGAATAATAAGTACTGTCTGTGGATCTAAAATAATGCAAGTGTAATTAAGCAAGAGTACTAAGACGCCACAGATAAGAATTATAAGTACTGTCTATGGATCTAAAATAATGCAAGTGTAATTAAGCAAGAGTACTAAGACGCCACGGATAAGAATTATGAGTACTCTCTATGGATCTACTTTTCATTGATGCTTATATCTTGTTTATTTATCTAGATGCTGTATATTTTGTATACGAGTTCGATTGAAAGTGAATATTCTGACCGTCAAAAGAAAATTACCACTGTTACAATAGATTTTACATTCAATTTGATGAAATTGCAACCATATGGTAAAGTAAAACTGGCAAATTATTAGACTTTTCTGCAGCAAAATTTTAATAGTTCAATATTTGATAGAAACCATAAAATCAACCGGACAAATTCGCATAACTACCATTAGGAAAACATGTCAAAACATGTTAAAGACATTTTTGTTAATTGTTCTGGTTACGTCAAAAAGCGCTATACCACATGATGGACATTTTCGACTGTAGATTGAAAACCTCTATGAATTTTTCTTCGGAGTAAACTTTTTCTTTGAGGTTGATTAATTTGCAATAAAGTGCATATGAGTTTTGTTGGATAAAAAAACAACATTTGAACAAAAATTGAAATGGTTTTAGAAGAAACATAGTATTTTTCAAACGACATCTCTTACCGACCTTGTCTATGTTAAGTAACCAGATACAAAAAAATTCTAAAGCATTTTTTTATGTTCTTTTTTAAAGAAAAAGATTCAATGCAATCTGCTGTCTGATTAACTGGATTTTTTTTTAATTTGGGTGCTGGGGGTCAGCAGGGGGGGGGGGGTACCAAGGTGCGTTCCTTCCACCTGTGTACTGCAATTACACCCTGAGAAAAAAACAACAAAAGTTTTAGTTAGAACATTGGTGAAGTGTATTATCATGTATATGTACCGAATACACATTAATCAGTCTGTATTTTTGTACGTGAGTTTGGTACATAATTATTCTATATTGATGCTGTATATAATGTAACTGTTCCGTATCAACATTTTTGATGCGGTGTTGTTTGTTAAATTGTTTGGCTACAAATTCTTCGTTGACGCTGTATATTTTGTGCGATTGTGTTAATGATTTAAACAAATTTGATTTTGATTGTTTAGTATCTTATTCCCATAAGGAAGTTGTGCAAATCGTAAAGTTAAGGGCATTAATTATGTAGGAAAAGCATGACATAATACTTGCATGCAAATAATGTTTTTATTTAAGATAATAGATGAAAAGGAAACATTGAGAGAAACAAATCACTACAAATATGAAAATATTTTGCAGGCTCAGTTTGATTAAAGTTTAATCATGGCAATTATCATGTTGTATATCACTGACAGCGCTGACTAGCATCGAGTTAAGGGAAACAAATTATCCACTAAAAACAAAACAGTACATATTTTGATACATCTCAAACGACAGCATGCATTTGACGCTGACGTAAACTTTCAATGCGGTATTAAAATTTGGAGATGTAGCCAGTCTACACGTTCATTTTAACGCAGCATATTTTGTATATGTGCCGAATATTTTGCGTAATTGAAATTTATTTTGTACATGTGTCGGATACACAATCTTAAAAAACTGTTTGTTTATTTGTCGTTTGATAGTAAACGCTGTTCAGGTTCAGGTACCCCATTCTCTATTGAAAGTGTATACATGCCTGTGGTGTCAAGTCTACAACTTTTAACAGAGAAAATAAACATTTCAATATTTGTTATCTAACAATATTCATAGCAGTTTTGCCTGCATAGTTTTCGCGTTCCAATGGGGTAGTCTCTCGGGTTCTCGGGATAATGACGACAGTATTTTTGCGGATTTTAGTCGTCACACGGTTCGTGAATACACAGTATTAAATTATTGTTATTTAAATATTTTCATGATTTAAGTGTTGGTGAACATGTGAGAAAAATCGATTGTAAAACTTTTAAGTTCAACTGCCGCACTGAGAATTTGCAGATAGTGCTTATGAATGACGTTATAAGTAAAAAAAACCGCATAATTTTCGGATGATTATTATTGTTTGGTCATATTTTAGTGGAGTATTTTTGCAAATGTAATGTTTTATTCCTTTGGCTGCAGAACTAACAAATACAAATATATTGGTAAGTTATCGGAATCACATTTTTTCGTTGATAATGCGTTTATTCTTTGTTATATTGTAATAGATGTACAGGGTTTAAATAGATTTAGTTCATATACTTAGTAAATAGATCTATTTAAATTTAGTGAATCATATGCACAGTTTGCCTTGATGTTATATTTTAATAAATAGTGAATTTGTTTGAAACAACTTTGTCATTGTATTATTTAAATAATTAGAACAATATGTCTTATCAAAGAAGTTTTTATTTTATTATACGTTTTATGTAAATCTATCCACTTAAACTATAAATTGTAATGTAACGGAGAAAAATTAACAATAAATGTTCGTTCTAATATATTATTAATTTAGATATTTAAGAATTTTTATTTTATTTAAGTATTTTTAATTATTATCTGAAGTGAAGACTTTCTGTATTATAACATATATATTGGAGAGAAACACACACTCATGACATGTAACTGTCAAAATATTCTAGCAACAGGTCATTTCTTTTCATTATATAGTTTTACTTGTTACACATGTATTTTACTCCGTTTTCTCAGGGTCAAGCAAATGAATACATGTGTACAACTGGTGGAAAACTTTTCATTTGAGGATACTATTAATCCTATTAGGGTCAACTATATGCCAAGAACGCGTATGACTAAGTGAAGTAACTCGAGTTACATTTTTACTTCAGTCACAATGTTATTTAAAAAAACGAATTTTGCAAACCGAGACTTTGTTACCGATAATTTGCCTTAAACGCACTCTTATTATACCCTTCAAAACCAAGTTAGTTTCGGTTGTACACGTACATGCATGTAGGAGTAAAATATTGGCGGCATGTCTTTTCTAATATCCGTAAAAAATTTGCGACGCGGACCTTTTCTACAGTTGTTTACAAATTGCATTAAATTTAGTAAACATATCCCCATCAGCGGTTGATGTGCATCTTTGTCATGTGAATCGGTCCTTTTTTAAGAAGGATAACAGACTTTTTTAAAATCTTGAGACGCAAATTAATTCTACAGTTTTGAGGATATTTACTTGAAACTTTATACATAATTCATGATCGGCATGAAACGTGGATATGCATGAAATATATTTCTTGGAATCAGTCCATTATTTTTTGAAGGAGAGTAGGATTTTACCTTATCTTGTCACACAAAGTACCTTAATTTGGAGTATTGACGCATTGATTTGCAACTTTAAACGTATGCTCGACATTAAGTGTAGTTGTGCACGACATTTTTCATGTGGATCAGTCCAAGTTCTGGCGTCGCAACCTACTTAAATCTTTTGATTTAATTCACCATAATGTGTAGATTAACATAATAAATTTTTCATGAGGATGAGTCAACAGAGATTAATACTTTCTTGTGAAGCGACCTTCTTTACCTATTTGAAGAGACTGACTTGAAAGTTCAAATGTATGTTCAACATGAACATGATGAAGTGTTTATGCGTGTAACATATTTCGTTCTGTGGAGCAGTTCGTTTTGTTGAAGTTGAGCAGAATTTTACAAAATATTTTGACGCAAAATATGTCAAAAGCTAGCTTTGACAGCTAAGCTATGCCGGAAAAAATGCATCCATTACTCATGTCGAATGAAATTTTAGAATGAAATGACACATCGAGGGTTGTTGATATGCTTTTTATCACAATCATAAGCAGATCAACTCATAAATGAATCCCACTGAATTTATAATCACTTAGTTCATGTAGTTCGGTGAATCTGCTGAAACTGACTGTTCCATTCAGCCTGGCTAGTCTGGTACGCTTCGTGAGCTGCACTATCCACGATCACGGTATGTATGGATATGGTGCATATTCGTTGTCAAAATTCAAGACGAACATGTGTGTAATTACGGTTATTACATCGGTGAATTACAAGTTGACACCTCACAACTTCAACCTCAACAGAGCATCCGTCTTTTTAAATGTTTACAACTAATTTACACAGTATATTTACATTTCTCATTTTATCAAAAGAAGATTCCATTTTGCAATTACATTGCATATGATTATCATACGTAGATTTTTATGACTGGGCTGACTTTCAAAATAACAAACCTTTTTTGCCGGATTTAGTTCATGTAGTAATAAACAATTTCGCCTGAATCTTATAGTGAGCAATCCACCGTTTTGAAGATTTTGAGATTTTTACATCGTTAGATTCTCCTCTTAGCCTTGTTTAAACAAATGGAGCACCCCTTAAACAGTTGTTCAGTCTTAATTTAACATGTTTTTCTTTCTATGCGGGGGTGAGCAAGTGTTGGGGTAAGGTAAAGTGAAGTCTAGTCCAGTCCTGTCCGCTCAAGTAAACAGGTTTTTTAAAACGGGAAACCAGTCTCATTTTTTAACCATATCTTACATACGGCCCACTAGAAACTTCTATACAATTACAATAATGACAATAGTTCTCCCCGACTGATGACTTTTTATGTTCTATTTAAGAAAGAAGAGTCTAAAGAAGACTATTCTAAAATAATGTTTCTTATATTAATGATATTTGATTGATGGATATAAAACCTTTTAATGTTAGTCTCTAAAACTAATCATCAGTTAAAAGACAATACTTTCAAAAGTTTTATTTCAACAAAAACTACATTTCACAACTGTTTTATTTAACAAGTGAATAATTAACAAAAAATCGTAATATAAACAGGTTGAATTTTAGTAATAAGCGTTCACTGGGAGCGTTATGCCGATTGCATAGTTGATTCCAAGAAGTGTAAGGATTGAATGTGCTAGATTTATCGTTGAATGTGTAGTAGTTTCAATACGAAAACGTACATCTTAAGATTCACTGAACTTGCAAGCTTTAGATCACAGTTTTACTGGGACATATCATTAAAATAATATAATGGCATGGATAATGTATTGATCTTTTGACTTGACAAGCAATTAATATCATTTGTGATCAAGTACCAAAACTCCAACTTACCGAAAACACTTGTTAGCCTATTATAGTACAATAGTACAATGCGTGTCCTTCATAAACGTTGTACAGTTACACTTGTTATTACAAGAGCTGTCAGAAGAGACAGCGCGCTCGACTATTCGATTCATTTGAAATAAATGCAATTTAAAGATTAAAGAAAAACAATAATAAGGCTTAAACTTCATGTACAAAAAGGTACAATATTAAGAAAGGAATGGTAAAGCATGTAAATTGATTTCAAATGAAAGAAATAATCTCTTAATGTACCATAAATATTGAACTAAAATGGGAATAACTAGGAAATATAAATGAAAAGTTGGAAAACTTGTTTGTAATTTATTATTAGGGACATTATTTTTATTTTATTTCAATATCACTCTCTTTAATAATGTTACAGCATTTAAAGTTTTAACACGAACGTTCAGTGGCATAAATCTGAAAATAGTGTACGTCTTGATGAAAGTCAGGTAGATTATGATGAAGTATTTCAAGTTTGAAGTTGATATCTTGTATTAGCTACAAAGTAACACGAACCAAGTCCATAAAAACTAAACACAAAATCGAAGTGAAAACGTGGCACAATAAGATAATTGTAGCAGAGTTATTGGTCTTGGTTGTTATGGTCAAGATTATGATAGCGACTGTATATTCCAAGTTTCAAGTCAATATCTCATGTATTTTTAAAGTTATGGGCAAAGTGCATATTTTAATTAAAAAAAAACTAATTGCAAAAGGGGCATAACTTAAAAAAACTAATTGCAAAAGGGGCATAACTTAAAAGTTATGGGTCATGTTGATAATGATGTAGAAACTGATAGTAAATATATATTCCAAGTTTCAAAGTGATATCTGTAGTAGTCAAAGTCTTGGTGAACACAAAATCTAAGTAAAAAAGGAGACTAATTTGAAAAATATTGGTAGCAGATTTATGGGTCTTAATGGTAATGAGGTAGATTTTGATGGTTAAAATATATTCCAAATTTCAAAGTAATATCTCAAGTATTTTCAAAGTTATGGGCCAAGTGCATATTTTGGTTAAGACGTACTATAACTGAAAAAAGGACATAAACTGAAAAATATTGGTAGGAGAGTTATGGTACTTTTTGGTTATGATGTCGATTTTCAAAATGAATATAAATTCCAAGTTTCAAAGTAATATCTTAAGTTGTTTCAAACTTATTGGTCAAGTGCATATGTTGGATAACGCAACATTTACTTGAAAAGGGATATAACTTTATAATATTGGTAGTAGAGATATGGTTCTTGTTGGTAATGATGTAGTTTTTATGTTGAATAATATTCCATGTTTCAATGTGATATCTCAAGCAGTTTCAATGTTATGGACCAAAGTGCATATTTTGGTTAGCTTAAATTTTAAGTAAAAATGGGCATTACTTGAAAAATATTGGTAGGAGAGTTATGGTTCTTGTTGACCATGAGGTAGATTCTGATAGTGAATATATTCCAAGTTTCAAGGTGACATCACAAGTATCTTTAAAGTTATGGACCAAAGTGCATATTTTGGTTAACGGACGCCGACGCGAACGCAAACGCTATCACCGATGCCGAGGTCAGGGCGAGTAGGCTCACCTTTTCTTCGAATAGTCGAGCTAAATTCTGTTTTAAATAAGACTGTTCAATAAAATGTTAAGCATATTCGATATAGTTGAAATAATAATGTTTATGCTATAAGAATCATATTTGTTCCTTTAAATGTCTCTTGTATAGCACCAGTGCATTTGACCTGGGTAGTAGTTATTATAAAACCCAGACATGGCCTTTCAATACTGTTAATAAATTCCATACAACACAAATCTAACAAAATGTCTTCAATTCCATGTAACAAAACCATAATGATAATTTGCACAAGAAAAAATATTCTGATCAGTAATACATGAAGAAACTGGTTGAAAACTTGTAACTTGTAAACAAGTACTACAAATGCTGTTCTTACTTAGCACTGAAATATTGTCAAAGTGAACTTTAAAAACTCACCATCTTTTTTCTTATATGGGTGAAAACATATGAAAATATCTATCAAGACACAAACCATTCGTCAAGGCTCATTGATGGATTACAATACATAAAAAAGTAGATTTACCCTTTACTCCATATATACGACTTTTATGGCATGGTCAGTGTAGATCCAGATCAGTCTGCATGGATGTGCTGTCTAATCAGGATCTAAATCGTTCGCTTTAAAATTCAGTTGTTTATATCTAACAAAGAAGCCAACAGTGTGGATCCTGATCTGATGCACTGATGCGCTAGCTGATCTGATGAAAAAATCATTTAATATAACTTGCTCTGCAAAGGAACTCTTGTTGTATTCAACTTTTTGAATGGCTGCAAATGTTTTGTTAACTACAATTATATACAGTTGTTCAAAGTAAGATAAAATTACACGTAAGTTGGTACTTCAATGTTTTAAACACATCATATTATACAAAATTGGAGAAGAGGAACTATGTTATGACTCTCGTGGTGGGGTAAGTGACTAAGTCAGGCTTTCGTTTAGCAAATTGTTATAACTTTATTTAAATACTGGACCTTACATGGCAATTCTTTTATATAGATGCTCGATGTATGATGGTTGGTGCAAGTTCTCGAGTTTCAACGTTTCACAAGGTCACTAATGAAATTTTTTCTCTTTTTCTCTTCCGCGTCTAGTGCGGAATAATTGGGTTCTTCTGGGCGTTGGTGTCTGCCACACAGGTTCAATATCTTCCAGTTTGTCGTCCCAGTTTTCTGCATGTGTTGACATGGCGCTTGCTGATGCGCTCATCTGCTTTGCCTTCTCTACCTCTTTCTTCAAACAAGGAGAAGAAAAAATTTCCATTCAAATGCATATTGCACAGTATACGCCATTTATACTTCATTAAAACAATTTCAACAGTATGAAATATTAGTGTTGACCCACAGGTGTATCAAAAGGGGGATCATTATGATTGTGAACACCTCTTTGGGTAGCTATATTTAATTTTCATGGAGATTTTGTAAGAAAGTTGGAAGTTAAAATGTAACAGCTGTAAGACAACCAAACAAATCCACTTTTCAAGAAACCCTGCATCCGATCCTGTTGGCCTGATAAATAGTAAGGTTCTCAAATAAACAAACAATAACAAGTTAGTTTGTTGAACTGATTGTAGTTCAGCCTGTTAAAATATCTTGACAGATTTACTTGTAAAATAGTAGACAAAGCCTATATTACATAAAACAACTAGTACATGTATTTGTTATTCGAAACTGAAAAAGGTTCTCAATACATGCTATCATGACACTTGACAAGCCGTTATATCTATTTTAAAACAGCAGTATAAGCAGTTTCAAACAAGGAACATGAACTTGACAATGTTTATATAATTCTTTATCAGAAAATGATCTTTAGTGAGATAAAAAGACAAAGCAAAGGGTCAAAAAGTTTTGGACATGATTTTAAGGTTTACCTGTTATGACCAAGGGCATAGTATAACATTTACCTGTTTGAGTTTAAGGTGAACTTCTTCTACGTAGGGCTTTACAGTCCTAAAGTCATCTTCTAGTTCCACCAATTTCTGCACTATAAGTCCCGCTGTTACAGACCACATACGACTCTTCAGCAACAGTTGAATTTCTTTCTCCACCAGCTTACCCTTTCTAAACATTCGGTCAATCGCCCTGTATTCTCTACCAAAGTTTTTTTCAACATTATTGTAGTCTGTTAAATTAAAGACAGGATTATAGAGAAATGAATTAATATCTCGGACTTTTGGAGCTATATGCGACCTGTATTTGTTCTTAAAGCTTTGCAATTCCAAAGTTTTCTGGATATGTCGAAGTTCCTGTTCATGTTCGGATCTAATACTTTGGAGAAGTTTTTTTCTTAATTCTGGTTTATCCAGTGTGTTTTCCTGTGTAGTGCCCCATGGATTCCTCTTCCCTTCATCGCTCAGTTGTTTTTGTAATGGTTGACCTCCCCAAACCGCTGATTCAGCTTGGCTTGTATTTAATACATACCTTCCTCCAACAAACACAGACTTTTCTAGCTCTAATTTAGCTTCTAGCTTATCACTGAAAAACACTCCACATATTCCACACATATTGTCATCGACTTTGATCTCTTCAAACATGGCATCTTCTTCAGTTCTCCGACTAGTTTTGTTTGCCTTTTCTTTTCTCAGCTTCCTGACTATCCACTTTGCCCGCCACAATCTCTGTACAATTAGTACTGCCTTCAGAAGCTTCTCTTTCTTTTTCTGAGTCTCCTTGTCTCTTAATCTAAATGAACATCAAAAAGAAAGTGAAAATGTGTAAGAGTTGCCAGAATTAACAGATTTTTTATACAAATAAAGTGCAAATATAGACAATCTGATTATAAATTACCAACATATATTTTCACAGCTGCTGCATTGTTGTGTTTTCTATTTCCTTAAAAAGTACGACGTTACCACTAAAACATGAAATACAATGCAAAGCCTCAACGCCAGTCTAGATTGCTTTCCTATCTACTCACTCTGTGTTCATTCTGTTTTCCGCTTTAAGCTGATCTGTAAGTTGATTCACTTCTAAAATAGCGTTCGCGTATTTCGACTGAAGTTCTAAATTCTTTTTCTTTTCTAATTCCAAGTCACTGGACGTCGTGCTGAAAATGTCACCATCATGAGCAAACATGGAAAAATTGACATATGTAGCAGTCATGTGCACGTACACAATACATAGGTGGGTTTATGTTAATAGTATATGTTATGAATAAATGTTTACGTAATAAACAAGTTTATACTGAAATTAGGTTTATCAACAAACTTCCAATAAACAATTTGTAAACTTATATCTGATTAACAATACATTTAGCTTAATTTCGCTTATATACTGCAAAAAGCATGTATTCTGTACACCACCTTAGTAACTATTTTGCAATGCGTCAGCAGATACCAGAATTGTTTCCTCATTCAATTTCTGATGCATAATTGCTACCGATATAAAATGATGTTTGGATCATTTTAAGAGTGGTCATAAAAAATATTCCTTTTTATTTGGTTGATCTAGATCTGATTTATAACATAAAAAATATATAAACGACACATTATAACAAGCTGCCATGAAACTATGGTATAATACATGTATACTGTTTGATCTGCCTCTTTCAAACTAAAGCTTTCAAACACGCTTTAAAGGGAGATGTGCAGGGTCGAGCAGGTGTACTCGGTAAAATACATTCTATATTTAGCGATCATTCTATATTTAGCTCATCGCTGAGCTTACTATTCGTGGTGGCCCAGGCATTTTGAAACAAATGGCGACGTCGATAGTCGGCAAGGTACACCGAATGCGTATTTTGGTTAAAGTGATCAGGTGACAATACCAAAAACCACCGCGGCTTTACGCGGGAAATACAAAATTAGTTAACCTATGCGCGTCGCATAGGATAGGAAACACCATTTTTTTTATAAAATATTGGTTTGAAATATTTCGGGTGTAAATCAATAGACTAGATTCTGAAAGTCCAAAAGGGCTCAAAAATGAGTTGAGGTAGGGCCGACAAGATATACTTTTTATTTTGGTAGCAAATTAAAGCCTATTATATGGCCAAACAATCTGGACTGGCCTGCAAAGAAAATTTTATTGCGAATCGTCGGAAAATAAGGGGAGATAACTCATGCCAAATCATATAAAAAATCAACAAAAAACTGATAAACTCAATGATATGACATATATTATAAAGACTTTTTTCTGTCTTCATTAAACCTTTGTCAAATAAGTTGCAAGATGCAATTTAAAGTCCAAGGTGAACAACTTATGTATATAATGTGTGAAAAAAAGAGTTATTCCCCTTTATTTTATTGAAAGATAATGTAAATCACTTATGTCCAATTTTCTTTTGCTAGAAAGTGATATTTCTAGTGATTTTTTAACTTAGAGAAATGAATTATAGCACAAATTCTCTGAAAAAGCTTGTTAAACACCAATAACCATCCAGGTCGGATTATATACATTAAATTTCATACTTAAGAGCAAGCAATTTATTACAAGCCAGTTTGACAAACAGGACGTATTACAGACTCATCGGTGGCAGGAAACGTCCACAAAATGTTATCAACTCTCTTATGGCAATAACACTTATTCAAGGTATTCGCCAAACTTGGTTTGAGTGATTACGACACTAATATATTTAATAACCCGTCAGATAACTTCAGTCAGACTGGAGTTATTGCCCTTAAATTACTAATTTTGACCAAATTAGTAATTAAACGGCAATAACTCTATAGTGACTGAAGCAATCTGACGGGTTAACTCCTCCACATTTTAACTCGACAATCTTCAACAAACTTGCTTGGAATGTTAAAGGTAAACATATCCAGTTCAGTAACTTGCAGATAGCTTTGATAGATAGTGTCCTCTAATGGCTGTTTTAACCAAATTAGGACTGCCCAAGGCCCCAGTTTGTCAGAATGCTGTGGGCATAATATGTCTGCTAATATCCAAACAAGATATTCTAGATTGCAGCAATTGCGTTGAATTCATTGATATTTCATTGCCATTTTTGAAATCAAATAAGCAATGGATGCTTTCTAAATTAAAATGACAATCTTCATCAAACTTAGTAAGAACATGTATGTACATAATATCTTAGACGAGTTTGATAGCCGGTCAGATTGCTCTTGTCACTCTTGAGTTATGCCCTTCAACTGGAAATATTTAACAAGTTACATCTATACCAAACATTACCTATATTTACTATCACTAAAATTCGTCCGATTGTTTAAGGGGACAAAAAGATCTCAGCTATGTATGGTTACAAGCAAGATTTCATTAGTCAAGTCACTGAGGAGTTATGGGTCTTTAATTTCCAAAACTTAAACAAATAAACAATTCCTGCTCTCTGACGGTTTTGTGGCAGTTTGAAATCTTGTTCTTTATTAGTTGTATTAATCACTCTATTAAATCATTCGTACATGTAGAGTTAAACAATATGTATGTTAAAACTCATTTATTTTTTCTACTTTCTAAGTGCAATCAATGCACACGAAATTAAAAAATGTAAATCAAAAACAAATACAAGTAAATGAGCAGTGATAAAAGGACGACATTAAACTAAAATTTTTTTAGTTAACATTTGGTTGAAAGATTATTTTGGAAATTACCTAAATAATATTTTTAAAGTGTTACATTGACTGCTTCTGCTTTAGAGCTCATTTGAAATAGCACAAGGGAGTCTTTAATACATGTTTGTTATGGCTATTGATAAATATGCTTGTGGCTAGTGCTACACTTAAACTATAGTCAGACATACTCGCACTTGTCCTTGACAAAACTTTTCAAACTTCTGAACGACAGTGCTATTCTAAGAGTAAGGTCTGGGTCCATCTACGGGTAGTACTTCCAATAAATAAGGATGGTTCCATTTGGACAGAAGTCTCAAGAGTATTACAATAAGTGAAAAACAAAAAAAACTTCATATCTATGGTTTGTTATGTTTAATTATTACAGCTTCATCTTGATCATTCTTTTTTTTTTGCTTGAAACAATGAATTCATTTTCATTCACATGGAACTGATTTAATAATAATAAGCTTGAAACATGGTTGAGGAACCTCATGGAGACTATGTGTTTCTGTAACCAGTTATCGTCTCAACAGTCGCTTTGCTTTAAATATGGCCTTAGTCTTCGTGAAAGGGAAGTGTCAGTCCTAGAAAAAATGCTTAACCCCTTCTGAGCCTGAATAGAAACATTGAAGTAGCAAGTTGGTTTTAAATATGACTGAAAGGCAATCTGAAGCCATTCATGGTAGTACATGTACTCCCTTCTTTGGGTAGGACTGCATCTAGAATAGCATAGTAGACCAAACAGAAACGTATTCATAAACCTTACATTGGCCAGGGACCAAGAACCTAGGAACAGCGATATGAAAATAATAGGTGCTATGGGTTATACTATCAGCTTGTAGTTGATAACAGTATTTTAAACTTATTCCAGCTCCTGTCAAATTTTTGCAGTCCCTTCTGAATACTAGCACTACCCTTGTAATCGAGTGAGGGCCTGGGTCTGAAAGATATTATTCTTTAACAATACAAGTAGCCTATTAACTCTGATAACAGGGTTGAGGATCCTAGTAGGGAAAGCATTGTCATCAGAACAAAGGGTCCAGATTCCTTCGTAGGGTTACCTTATTCTAATTCTTGGATCCTGCATCCTTTTTATGCCCCCACTCTGAACGAGGAGGGGCCTTATAGGATGCCCTTGCTCATCCGTCCCTCCGTACTTACGAAACCTGTGTCGCACATAACTCAAAAAGTATGAGAGCCACAATCATGAAACTTAACAGGTATGTTGACCATCATGTTTAATTGTGCACCCGGGGTTTTGTTTTGGGCAACGCCTGTTAAGACCAGAGTGATGTTACTTATGCATTTCAATATAATGCATTCAGCAAGTAATCTTGTTGTATGTAATTCCAAAAGTATGAGAGTCGCAGTCATGAAACACACCTGTTAAGACCATAGTTATGGCTTCTTATGCATTTCAATATAATGCATTCAGTGTGTAATATTGTGTCGTAGGTAAGTCCAAAACTATCAGAGACAGTCATGAAACTTTACAGGCATGTTGACCATCAAACTGTACTCATATTTAATATTGTGAACTGCAAATTCATCTGTTTTTTCCCTGAAAGTTTTCACCATTATATGTACTTTGAGCACAATATTGGCGTGTTTCACAATGACAACTGAGGGTGTGTGTGTGGGGGGGGGGGGGCATCTCTGTCATATGGACATATCTCTCATTAGACTTAAGAAAGAGTATAATTGCCTATTTAATTAAATAGTTTTGTTTTCTTTTCTATAACTCTAGACTAAGAACAACTTTCAATTATTTTTTACCTATATTAAAAAACGGTTGCTATGACATAAAACTGGGTAGTAACCATTCTAAAACCTCAGGATAGTGTTATCATACGTCTCATGGCAAATACACTGGCGTCAAGAAGGTGCTTACAATATTCTGTGGTGTAGGAAGCAAGACCGTGTCATATTTTAATGACTGCTAGCGTTTATCAGACTCCCTTGTTCTATATTGGGGCAACGCTAGCATCCAGAAGTGACTGTTTCTCCATTTTACATAAGCAGTCCTATTTCTCTAAGCTCGAACAATATATACATGTATATTTTGACATATACAGGAAAACTACTTTACTTATTATCCTTAAAAGACTTGCGATATTTGGGATTTTACTCTTTCCATTACTAGTTTAAGCTATAAATTTCAAAATGTGCCATTCTATTTCAAAATATATAAAAATGAAAACATTTACAGGCAATACAATATTATGTTTTACATACAACCAACAAGATTGTAATCTTACTTCTGTTTTTGCATGATGAGGTGAGAAAATTGTATAGACTTTTATAAAGTTATGCCAAGCTTCTTAAATGTTGCGGCACCTTTCAATATGAAACAAAATTACCCATTACTTATTCTAAGATTAGTGCAACCCTCAATATGGGAACTTATCATTTGTCAATGAAACCATATGTAATGAAGTTGAAAACTGTTTCCTTAAAGGAAAAGAAGTTAAGTTTGCCAGATCTCATTGTATTTCATTATTTAAAGATACATACCCGCAATTTTCCTGTAATTTAGTAAAAGTTAACTTAACATAAGACAAAACATCTGAAAAATCTTCATTAAACATGTGTTTCAAAATAACAGTATTATTTATCTAATGTTTAATTACTTCACTTGTTTTTCAAGAAATTAGTTACCATCTGTATTCAGTTAATAAACTGGCTAATTTACCATTATGCTGTTATACGTCATTATGTGACTTTACAAAAAATACAACAGGCACTCTGATTTGCATAACTTGTTAGAATGTTCAAATCATATTAGAATACAAATGTGTTGATGCTGTTATTTAAGAAGTGCCTTTTTATGAGTATGGGGGATTACTTCCAAGAAGTAGAAGACATTAAAACATGTAAAGTAAGAATAAAACAGATCTATTGGAGACATCTGAACTTCGACAAAATGTGTCACCAAATTGTCATATTAGAAATATTATTATATTTTCTTGAATTAACTCTTTTTATTTGGTGTTTTACAAAGCATTTCCTTTCCGGTTTGCTTCTTTAACTGAAGCAGATCATACTCTTTATACATTGTAAATAACAAAATAAACTAACATAAAATGTGTTGATTATCCATTTAAGGTTTTATTAAAATTATACTTGCTATAATGGTGTGGGTGGGGTAATTGTATACACAATTTTAAGGTTTTATCATCAATAACGCATATTCTTCAATATAAAATGTCTTCTAAAACATCTAAATGAATGTTTAGAAGAGTAATGTAAAATATCTTTATAAAGATTTACAAGTGATATGAACAGATAATTTTCTTAACTCATAAAATAGGGAAAATCGTAAATAGTTCTGTTTTCTTTGTATATTTTACCAACAAAAATGTCTTAAATTACATATTAGTCCAATATTATGTGCTAATAATACATCTTAAATAAATAATGGTTGCTAGATCATATAAAAACTAATGTTGATACTAAAATTTGGACTGATATCAATGCAACTCGTCATTATATCTAAATATTTTAAAGTTAACTTATAATTCTATATCAGAGTTATCTCCCTTATTTTTTCAGGGTTCGCAATAAAATAATTTTTGCAGACCACCTAATTTCATTGAGACATACCATAAACTTCAATAAAATCGTAAAATAAAAAGTATATCTTGTCGGCCCTACCTCGACAAAATTTTCAGCTTCAGAATCTAGACTACAATATTTGAGCTTCAAAAAATGATATTCAACTGAATAATAACCCTTTTCGCAAATCTGTTCCATTCATCAATTCTGCACATCTCCCTTTAAGGAAACGAATTGCTTGAAGTTGTTGCTATTGTTATGCCACCCCAGCCATCGGTTGTGCACAACTCTGTATTTTCGCAAGTACAGTTTAGATCCCTCAGGTTTGTAGAAACATTAAGCATTCTTTTGTATTAAACGCTGAATGATATTATCGAGTTAGCAATAAACAGTGTTTAAAGCAAAACATGTCGAGCTTAATGTTTTACATACTGGAACAAACAGATCTTTAAAATACCTGACATTCGCATATATTTCTATAAAAAAATGATATCTTTATCACATCCTAGACCTCGTTTTATTTTTCTTCATTTGAAAAAAGCAAATTAAGGTTTTCATAACATATTTTATTGGAACCTGCTGATCTGGCTTTAATGTAACATCGTGTGACGGAGAAAATGAATCAGCAAAACAAATATTAGAACTTGAGGTTACCGTATTGGAACGGTCAGCGGCAATGCATATTGGCAACGGGGGTTTTACCGAGTTCTATTGTGCACCAAACACAGACTTTCATATAAACACGAGGTAAAGAATCCTCATTTAAAAAAATTAACCAGTCTATTCGAACGTGTTGCATGCCAGATCACAAAACATGCAAAACATGACATAGGTATGGAATAGCCGAGAAAAATGGGTAGTTACTCGACGTTCTTACAGCGACTAAAGCACTTTTAGTTTAATCAAAATAAACATAAACAGTAACATTCCAATTCCAATTCACAGTATCACATGATGAGTTGGTTGGAGCTAAATCACCAAGACAACGTGTACTTGTTAGTTCATATGAGAACCTGATGGAGCAAGTGAGAAGTTGGTGCACCTTAGAACCTGGTAAAAACTTGCAGTGGCAATATTTGTTCAACTAAACGTTCTAAGGCGGTTATACATCACGTTCTCTTTCTTGTTAATTAAGCGAAATAATAAATTGTGTGAGTGAAATAAACAAACGGCCATAACTCTTGTAAAAATCGCCACAGGATGAAATATTTTCTTAACGATCGTCTACGCATCCTGCTTGATCATGTGTGTAAGTTAAAAAGAAATCCGTCTGATAGTTAATGAGGAATTGATGCCACACGATTTAATTACTGGAATTACCAAAGGGACAACTGTGGTAAAAATGGTCGCAGGAAAACCATTTTCTTTACGTTCATCTACACATCCTGCTTGATCGTCTGTGCACAAAATTTTCTTACTGAAATTAACCAAGTACCATAACTCTAGTAAAAATTGCTACAGGAAATGATTTTCGCAATCATCTTACCGATCCTGCTTGATCATCTGAACAAGTTTGAAAGAAATCCGCCTGATAGCTAATTAGAAGTTGAAGCCACAAAATGTTATTACTGAAATTAACAAAGGACCATATTTTTGGTAAAAATGATCGCAGGAAAAATTATTTTCTTAATGATCATCTATACATCCTGCTTGATCTTCTGCGCTAGTTTAAAAGAAATGCGCTTGACAGTTAAGGAGGTGTTGATGCTATTAAATTTTATGACTAACATTAACAAAGCGCCATAACTCTGGCATAAATAGTCGCAGGAAATAATATGTTCGACCATCTACGCATCCTGCTTGATCATCTTTGAAAGTTTAAAGAAATCCACTTGACCGTTAATAAGGAGTTGATGCCACAAGATTCGGAGGACGTTCGGAGGACGGAGGTACGCAGGAGTGCAGCTCTATATGCCTCGCACTTCGTGGGTGGCTTACAAATATTGCTGATATTTTTAAATACATGTAGATTATACAGACAAGAACTAACGGCACAAGATCTTTTAAGTTCTCTTTGATTTTCGAAAGCTGTATTAATATTATTATAAATTTGTACACCAAAATCCACCCACAAAAAAGATAGAACAAAAGAAAACAATCAAAGATTGTCTCATCCAGGAAATGGTTGGAAGGGCTAAATGATACCATTTTTTCACATACAGGTTTGCACGAATTTTCTTTTCCTCTTCAAGACGGGCTTTCAATTGCTCCAGATCGCGATTTGTGTCCGCCATTTTCGACTCCAGGTCTGCATTCCTTTTCTTCTCTGTTGCCAATTCAAATGAAATTGTCCTGCAAATTAAAACTGATAAGTAAAGGTTACTTTATTTTCTCATGTAAGTATTAAATAAAAGTAATACTTTAATTTGCCAAATGAGTGTATGCTCATAGCTGGTAAGAGGCCAAGTTTTCTCCGTGTGGCTTTTATGACGGACAGAGTGCAATCATGTAAACTGAAACTCGAGTTCTTGCGCAAGCCAAGTTCAATATATGCCACTCGTAGTATTGAAATAGATGAAAAGGGACTTTGAAAGCCACCGACCGTGACAAATATGAAAATATTGCAGGTTCGGTTTGATTGAGCATGTTCATGGGCATTAATGGACATGAAGAATATTGCCTCCCACGCCGCCAAACCCTGGTTCCAGCCCAACTCATTATATTTACTTAAAATTTCACCCTAAGCAAATGAGCAGTATAAATTGAAAAGCATTAAATAAATTTAACCAAAAGAAAAACCTTTTTTGCTAAATCACTTTGTTTGTTATGATTCGTTTGGCAAATCGCATAGGAATTTTCAATGTAATGTCAGCAAGCAAAATTAATTTCTGCATCCCAAAATAAAACTTTGTTACAAATGCAGATAAGTTACAAAAGCCATATTAATACTGCTTTTACAAATATTCGTCTTTAAGTCGGTCTCTCAATTGCTGAAGCTCGCGATTTTTGTCAGCCAACGTTGACTGCATTTCTGTGTTCACTCTCTTTGTTGTCTCCAAATCTTCAGACATCGCGCTGAAAATTAAAAGTAAAGTTAAAAGTAAAAAACTGAAAAAAAATTTCTTAAACACATTTACGTGTACGGTTGTATCTTATGTGGAAATTAACATTAATGAGTAGTTACGAACACCACTACAAACTTTTGAACTTTCACTAGAGGGAATGTAAAGCAAGTATTTAAATAAAATAATGACAACAATAGACATAACGGACATTGACAAAATTAAATTATAATAGGATATAAATTTAAGGTCAATAATGAGAGAAAAAAATCCTGTCGCCTCTGGCGTCAAATCAAAACGAACACGATTGCAGGAATAAAAGAAACAGTTCGAACATGTAGTTTCTCTTACAAGATCTCTCAACAACCCTCCCAACTCCTTAAACTCCCGCCAGTATCGTCCAATAAAAGAGGCCAGCACAACGTCAAACTGCGAGAAGGGCCAATAACCACCAAAGAGCGCTGCAGAATACCGTGTTTTGATGGTCTTCAAGAACAACGTATAGAAACCATCAATGCCCTCTCCATAAAAACACTGGCTAAGAAATAAGCTGCTGCAGATGTGACTCTTAACCGCAACTGTATTCGCGAACCCAATCCGGTTATTAGCAAAAGAACTTTGAAAAGGCCTTCCCCAACCTACGACCCGATAATTCCACTCCATGCAAAGAATACTTTCCCTGAAATCTTAACATTTTAACCAGCCTTAGTCAAGCGAACAAGCTGTGAAAAACATATCCCGGAAGATTCAGTACACGGGATGACAACATCAAAAAACGGGATGTTTACAATACGAATGTTTAAATCAAAGATCATCGCGCTTATCATATAAATTATGAAACCATTTCCAATGGAAAGATCAAGAAAGTTGCTTTTTTTTCGCCTCATTAAACCCGAGTACATCAGGACGCACTCCATTGACCCAAGAAGAAACTGGATAATATCCATATCCAATAAACCGTCAAGGCACTTACAGGTGCTGCCATATGAAAAGAAAAGAAATCGACTATGCTAGAAGAATGGATTCATTAGATCTAAGTGTTTTCCAGAAATTCAAAAATTAATCAACCAACTTTTTAATTAAATTCAAATAAACAGTTCGCAACGACAATTTGACAGTGTAGTTTCTCTAGATGTCCTTAACAAGTGAAATATGAGGTCTAGCTGAGCAGAAACATTTTATTAATTAAAAAAAGAAAATGAGACAATATTTCACGAAAATCAGGTTACATTGTGTAACTTTGCAATTCAAGAGGACAAGTCGTTGTATATGTGTTTTCTTCTTTTACTTTAAATGAGCATATTGTTTGGCATTTCATCTGTGAACTGAAGACATCAATGTCGAATACAGTTCAGGCATGGTGAAATTACTGCAGTTAATTTTAATGACCGGAGCTTATTGAACAAACCAGACTGCTCATGAGAGCATGATGGATAAAAAAGTCTGTCGCAAACGGTAAAATAAGTTTTAAAAAAATGTTTTCTTTACAGACAAATTGATGCCGGACCAAAGAGGGCTCAACAATCCGCCCTCACCAAACGTCCTTAAACTTTTCAGTCAAAGTTAGCTCTGCTTACGCTACAAAAGTATTTGAATACCGTTGTGTCTTGTCAAGTAGGTCTGTTTGCAGATCAATCCGCTCTTTCATTTGATCAAGATCGTGATCTTTGTCATCCAACTTCGACTGTAGTTCTGCGTTCTTTTTCTTTTCCGTTTCCAGTTCATTTGCTATTTTACTGAAACAAAAGAACTCAAAATATGGTATTGTCAAAAACAGTTATATCTATCCTTTATAATTTAGGTTTGAATTATGCATGGTTGTTTCAAGAAGTCGGAAACGAGAATATTTTAATATCATTTGTTAAGCAAAGACTGAAAGATATTTTTACTCAAAACTGGATGGCAGAATTGAATACATCGACTAGAGCCTCAACATTTAGACTTTTTGCAAACTTTATTTTTTCAACATATTTAGTACAAATTAAAATTCAAAAATATAGATCAGCGTTGACAAGATTAATATTATCTTCACACAGACTAGCGATAGCAACAGGACGGTGGCATAAACCGCAAGCAATACCTCGAAATGAACGCAAATGCATTTTATGTAACAGTTTAGAAGACGAATTTCATTTCTTACTCGAATGTGAACTTTATAAACATCTAAGAATAAGATATATAAAACCATATTTCCGCAAAAGACCAAAAATTTATTGAACTTTTTTCTTGCGAGGACCAATCAATTAATTTGAATCTGGCAATTTACACGTTTAAAGCTATGGAACGGCGTAATGAATTTTTATATTAAACAACAGTCACTTTTCTCCAAGGATATAACTATTTTACATTTTAGTCATAAGATTGAAAATGATATACTTGATTTGTTTCTATTATCTATTATCGCTATGATTTTCAGCTTTGTTTATGTCGATTTCTATACATTAACATGACCGCCACTGACCAATGACCATTTCATGTGTGTATTTTTGGTATTGTAAATATGTATATTATTATGTACTTACAGGCATTTGCCTTTTGTTCAATAGAGATATTCATATATACACATTTTTGAACACAGCTACACATATCCGACAAAAGAAAACACAATGACAAACACTTACTTCAACCAAAAGAAAACACAATGGCAAACACAAACTGGAGATGTTTATACTGATAAGCAAATGTGTACGGCTAGTCCGTGTGGTCTGTCGTATCATTTATGAAAGATTTTAACAGTACGGGCTCGTAGACAGCCCGTGCGCTTATGAAATAAAAAATATGTGTACACCAACAGCTAAATTGTTCCACTACATTGTTTCTCGTTTCCATGAGTAAGTATTTCTCTCGTTCCGACGACTTAACTAACTGTGTATTTCGTTCCTCGAATTAGTATCTCGTTCCCTCGATTAAGTAAGTCGCAGGAACGGGATAAAAATGTTGAAATATGATTCTCATTGAGTATTTACCTCTGTTGTTTTTTGGATTCCGAAATACGTAGAAAGGTGTGACCTTGGGTGAAAAGGTTGTGGAATTGTGCGCATGAGCCACAGATGTATCTTCCGTAAGGACCGCATTCGAAACAGAAGTGCAAGGCGGGCTGCGGCCTTTCTCTAGCTACACAATATGCGCAAAGATCTTGTATTCCGTCGGTCGCCTCATCACTACCGATGCCTTCACCCTTTTGAGGTGTAGCCATATTTCTAGAAAAATATATTTGAACGCGCATTTAAGCATGTACTCAAATGTATATATTTTACATTTTTTATGTCTTAGACAATTTTCTTTGTAAGAGTTTTATCCAACGAAAAGACAAAATACCAGCAAATCGCACACATACATGTACAAACATATACTAAGAACTAGAATTATAAACAATAACAATATAAACACAAAAACGCAAAATACATACATGTATATTTTTCTTATTCCTATCTATTTAACACAAGTAAACAAATAAATAAACAAGGCAGTCGGAACGACAGCAATATCCCCCGCCGCATGCAGGAATGTTGGAAAGGTTATGGATGCTTAATTGCAAATTAACAAATATATCTCCAGCAGTTTGGAAGTTATGGAGCAATATGAAAGACATGGTTAAATATGAACCTTCAAAGACAACTAGTGACCTAGACCTTCAGCCGGCCAGGTTGGAACATGGGTTCTGCACATCATCTTGGTGGAAAGTACATTTGACTAAAGTTTGATAAAATTCATTGCAGGGTTTCAGAAGCTATGAACCGGACACAAAATACATAGTTCAAATCTTCAATGACCTTGACCTTGAGCCAGCAATGTTGGAACATGGGTTCTGCACATCATTTTGATGGGCTGAACATTTGATAAAAGTTTCATGAAATACATTCTAGGGGTTCAAAAGATATGAACCAGACACAAAATACATAGTTCAAATCTTCAAACATCACTGGCGATCTTGACCTAGAGCTGGCCAGGCGGGAACATGGGTTATGCACATCGTCTTAATGGGCTGAGTAATTTACTAAAGTTTTATGAAATTCCTTCTAGGGATTCAGAAGATATGAACCGGACATGAAGTACATGGTTCAAATCTTCAAACACCACTGGTGACCTTGACGGAAGGACTGACGGACGGACGGACAGACGGACGGACGGATAGACGGACGGACGGACGAAGACCATTCCTATATTTCCCAGCCGCTATGCGGCGGGGGATAATAATAATTTTGTTAAAAGTAAAGTTCTCATAAAAAGAAAGAAATATCAAAAGTTAAATGTTTAAATCATATGCAAACAGTCGTTTCAAATATTTGTTGGAAAGAACTTCATTAAACAGTAATCAGCATTTATAATAAGATGAAAATAATTAATGTACAGAATATCTTGAACATGATTATGATATTCAATAAATGTTCATTTATTTATATATGACATCAGCTAATCTGTTTTAACTGTTATTTTATTATTTGTAATATAATAGTACCTGAAATAAAATTTTTTGATGGATTTAAATTAAACATTTTGTCACTTGAAAACACATATATTGACAAAACCAAAACAAGATGTCATGTGTATCTAATTGCTGTTGTTTTGAACCAAAAAGCATCATATTTGTTTGTTACATGTATGGGTAAAACTTCAATTGAACTAACCACAACTTCATATAAATTGTTGATTGTAGCCGAAATAAATGCTCACTGTTTTCATTAAACAAACGAAACGAATGCATAGAATTTTTTTAGTGAAACTATCCCATCAAAACTTCTTAATGCGATAAGAAGTTTGTAGTGATGCTAGTAGAAAAAAGGGGATCTTTGAAAGCCACCGATCTCAATTATGAAACTATGGGTGGGGATATCGGGGCAGAGCTTAATCTACAGTTTTGAATATATTCATATGAAACATGTTAAGCATTTAGTTTTTACTTTTCTGACACAAATTTTGACGTGACTCATTCTGTTTCACAATTTTGCAAATTGCCTCGATAGATTGAATAACCATGATTCACATGCGTTCTGATGGTGTTCAGATACAGTTTTGTTGTTACTTCGATGGTCAGCATTTGTTTTCGTACTTGTTTTGCGCTGATGGAATGTTTGTCGGTATTTTGACATGTTTTCACTCTGTTCAGAGTGTTTTAAAACATAATGTTTCATTTCCATCATAGTATGGCATACACATCTACAGTTCATGGCGATCAATGTTTTAGGTCTTCAAAACTAGAAGAAGTTGTTCACGTCACAATTTTGTAAATTCCTACTCCATTCACAAACGTCTGACCCGCATGAAATATGTATCACGCACATCTACACTTCACGCCGGACATTTGTTTGAAGTTTCATGTGAATATCTTCGAAACTGTTTAAGTAGTTCGCGTCACAGACTAACCAAACAACCTGATGATGACTCCTAAACAACACATACGATGGTTTAAAAGTGAACAGCAGTACATTTGTAATATGAATCTGACAACAATAGTTCGTATCCTCACGGTTCGCCTATTTTACCATATAAATCTGTGGAAAATTCTCTCGATTGAAATGTTCTGCAGAATAACAAAGCAAACTATGGGCATTACAGCCAAAAAACCTATATCAACATAACTAGAATAAATGGAAACTGTATCAGTATCTGTGCTGGAAGAAGTGTGGGAGGATATATGATCTTGACCTAACCAAAAATGTTGGGTGCGAACCCTCCTTCCGTATTGGCATGATAGTATTTCGGTTATTATAATTTAATACATGTATCCCCTTGGTCATGTTGGTATCGGCACGTATATAATCGAAGGCTTTTGTGCCGATACCAACATGACCAAGGGGATATTAAATTATAATAACCGAAATACTACATGTAACATGCCAATACTGAAGAAGGGTTCGCACCCAACATTTTTGGTTAAGCCAAGATCATATATCCTCCCACACTTCTTCCTGCACAGATACTGATACATTTTTAACCTGTGTTTTTTGTGTATTATAAAAAAATCCTGACAAACAGTATGAAAATAATTCTTGAACATAATATAGACGTTCCGGTGTTTTCATTTGTTAAAGTAGCAAGAAGCAAGTAATTGGCCAACTTGTTGGAGTCCAAATATATGCGTATTTAATTAATACTTGGGTTATTATGTATTCGTTTGAACATGTTGATATAAAATCAAAGATTACAGTATTTACACAGTTACGTGAGGAACATATGCGTGCATAACATATTTTATAATCACGATAATTATTGCACAATATTTTGTTATCGTTTAAGAACTACTTAATAAACATAGAGCATATATGTGGACTACAACAAGTTGGCCAATTAATTGTTCGGCACTTACTGAAGTCACAACTATAAAATAATAAACTATTTCTTCCGGGTGTACAGTACCGAAATGGTTTTGAAATAAACTTCGATTAAACGAAAGTCACTTACCTCAAACGAGTCTAAACACCTTTAATTTCATATTCCAGTGTGTTTACCATTTCAAGTTGTTGCAAAATCACAATGTGGGATCCTGTATGAGCAGGGTTCATACATTTATGAATCCTATATAGAATTATGATACTACGGATTTCAAATCAGTAAATGATATATCAAATTGATTATCACTGTCGTGATTGTGTTACTGAGTGCCTTTTTATGATACTGTGTCAACGGACGAAACACATAAACAAAGATAGGCACGATCTCTTCCTGTTCGATTTATATACGAGGCAATTGTTTGCACCGATTGATGCAAAAGTGATTCCTGTACAAACTATTGTCGCATATTTGTTAAAACGTGCCTCATACGATCTGAGTTTTAAGTAAACTTGAACGATTTATTTGCCTATTTTATGTCGTATAACAATTTTATGGAAGAAGTATTATGTGTTCAGAAATTGCGATTCAAAGTGGTTTGATGCCCTGTAATCTCTCTTTTTGGATAAGTTGAGGATGCCATGTAGAATAGATACCATGTAGACACCACTTTTTCATGAAAACGACTGTCCAGTAGATATTTCTTCTTACTTTCACGACAATTTCCCATGCAACATATTCTGTTCTTATAAGTGTTCACTGGCCGTTCCTACACTGGCCCTTCCTACAGTTAGCCTATAACACACAAAGTTGTCTTTGTAATTAATTGTTTTGTTAATCGTTTTACAAACTTTTGCTGTCTCTTCCTCTCTACCATGTACAGTAACTGTTTTGGGATGCTCTCCTTTTCATGAATTGCAAATTTAACGTTTTTGTTAGGTTCAGTTTTTTTATACATCAGAGTCTCCAAAAACAAGAAACTTCAACAAAGTTTATACTACTTTTAAAAACTATTGTCCGCAAATAAAGTTTTTTAAGCTGTTAAATTGTTTTCTCGTATCGTCGCATCCTATCCAAATCCCTTCGGCGCCACCGATTAAATGAGTTGCACACATTCCGTTATATGCGTTCGAATATTTTACAATAACAAGGATCATGGTGATGTCTTTTAGCATGAATATTAAGATTTAGCCTAATGTTGCCAAAACCGGAAAACCATAGTTCGGCCCTTATTAGAGTACACATAGGAGCGCAGAGTAGTTTCCCTGAAATCGTCGGAAAGACCTAGTTTTCCTCATTCATCCTCGACACTAAATTGAGATTACACGAAGTACCCAGCAGAAAGATGAGGAATCGGTAGATGAACCAGCTGGGTGAGAGGTGTAAAATCGTTTTTACAGGCTTTCTACTAGAAAAAAATAGGGCAAAAGTAAGGCATTTTTTGTTTTAAAAGTAGGGCAAAGTAGAAAATTTCGTCATTAAAAAGTAAGGATAAAGTAGGAATTTCCTAACTTTTTAGTTCAATATTACTATGATAATACAGCAAGATCACTGCAAGTTATGTGCTTCATTTACTGATGTTTCTTTAGCGTGTGGTAGTTTATGTCAAACACTTTACTCCTAAACCTATAATCACATGTCTTTGGGTGACACTTTTCTGTATATTGTGATGAGTGATTTGGTGGTGTTGCATGTGTGCATTAAACTTTCATATAATTTTGGGTTAAAAGGTAATAACTATATACCGGTACACATAATACTAATTAATTAATTAATTGATTAATTGATAGTTTTTAAAACACAGTTGATTTCACTCTTTTAATATCTGACATTTTGGCCTTACGGCCTTTTATAAATTTTACAAATCGCACAAACGATTAGGAAATAGTTTTTGTAAGCTTTTTTGAGCATTTTACCATGCATATTTTTACCATGCAAATGGAAACATAGATTAAATAAAAAAAGTTTCAAGACCGACTGATGTCATTTTAATACATTTTCTTATATTGAATCACTCCATATGATTACAAAATATTAATTTGACTTAAAATCAGCTACAATAAATATGCTCGACAAAAGAAGAAACATTACACTGCATATTTTACCCTTGTTCCCAGAATCAGAATGATGAGCTTTGTGAACTTCGGATGGAATTGAAAAGGTGCTGAACTATGCATTTTTGGTATTTCTGGGGCATGAAACTAGTGTTTTAGTTTTTGGTTTTTAGAAAAGGGTGCAAAAATATAGATTCTGTAAATCTATCTCATAGTTATTCAATGTTATAAAGTGTCAGGTTTCTTTTTTTGGCTGAGTTTAGGTAAAATGCCCAGATTATTATTCAACAGACCAAATGTGGGTAAAGCTGCAGGTTTGGTGGCCCAATGTTTTAATATCCATTCAGCAGTTGTTTGACATAAATAATAAGTTTCCGAATTTGTAAACGAATTAAAGGTGACTCTTAAAAAAGCTGGAGAATAATTTGACCATATTGAATTTTGTACCATAAATGGAAATCATGGCTGTCCATCTGTATTTTAACAAGAGTTTTTGCATTTAGAAACATACATGTGTTGCTACAAAACTTTTTTGAAACAAATTCCCCTTAAATCTTCGTAGCTGAAGTGAATGAAAACGTGTAATTTTACAGATTAAACATGGTCAAGCAAATATTTGTCTTAAATTTTTCTGTTTCCTTGAAAGCCTGAATTTTATATTTTATATTAAAACTGTTTCAAATTGACTTCAATCCTACAGAATTTGACAAAGATAATTTTCACAATGCATATTGCTTTTGTATATGCAGGTAAATCTTCTTGAACTTCAGGAAAACTAATTTAGTAGAAGTGCATACTTTTGGATGACAATTCTGATAGGTCTTTAATGGTGTCTGTATTAGGTAACCCAATACTTTTTTCTCCCTCCCTTTTTTGGTAGTGCCCTAACCCTGCTTGAAAGCACCCTGCACTTTTAAGTTCCTAGATACAACACTATCATTAGTTCTTTTAATTAATGCATGAAAGACTTGAATCTTTTGGCCATGATGCCAACTGACTGGCCAAGGCACCTTGCTTTCAAGGATGGATTTTACCAGTAAAACCACATAAAACACATCTGAACTAATACATGTAATCACAAGGAAATGAAAATACAACTAAAAGATCATAACTAAGTATTACTTTCATTAAACTTATTTTTTTAATTTTTATTTTGAAATGAAAAAGTAGGGATAGTAGGGCTGTTTTGGGAAAAAAAGTAGGGCTCAGATTAAAAATGTAGGAAAAAGTAGGAAAGTAGGGAGCAGTAAAAAATCTGTTTTTAAAACAACATCGAGAAAAAAGTGATAACGAAAAAAAAAAACACACCCAAGAAAGAACGAAATAACTAAAAAAGTCATGCATAATAACGAAGCGCACTATTTTATGTGAAAACGAAACAAGGAAATATGAAGATATTAAATAGATACTGTTTTCTTTCAGGCGATTTTGCGTTTTTCGCCCGGCTCTGCGTTATTTTGCAAGGCGCTTTTTCTCTAGGTGTTGTTTTCGCTGTGTTATTTTACTTGGCGGTTTGTCATTCGTCATTTTGCGTGGAGTTTTTTCTTTATTTCGCTTGGCCTATTTTTTCTACTTTGAATGGTGCTTCATTTCGCTTGGCGTTTCTTACTCCTGTGTTTTTTTCTTTGCATTATTTCGCTAAGCATAATGACAAAAAGGTACTCATTTTTTTCTGAAATTTCGTGTTTATTTCCCATAAGTAATGCTTTGTTCATCAAATTCTAGTTGTCAGTCTGTATTATCAAACAACATTCAAATTATATGGCATCGAGTGTCTTCTCTTATACTTTATAAAGTAAGTTTGGCAATACAAAGTGTTTTTCTCCATACAGAACTTCGGACTCTATTTTTCAAGTACAGCGATCATTGTATATACTCGTAGTCAGTTCATGTCCGTATCTGACTAACGAAGCAAAGAAACACAACGGAATAATTATATATTTATTCATTTTATATACAAGGGCGAGTAAAAGTCGTTTTAGACGAAACCTTAACGGCGAATTTAACAAGTAAAGCGGCTTTTTGCTCTCGGTATAATAGTCTTTAATATGTTACTGAAGAATAATAGTTTTGTTCTACACCCTTTACTCCATAGTTAGGTCAGGTTCTACACTGTTCGCTTTTAGATGCAAAAGATTAGATCTGACAAAGGAAAACAGTGTAGATCCAGATTAGATGGCATATATGTAATTATAAAAGTTGTATCTCAATGCAATTACATGAAGTTCGTATTTTAGGAAAAGGGCTAGCAACTTGAAGGATTCAATTTGTAAATGAATTAAATCGTCATACTTTACTAGTCGTGTTCACAGGCAAACAAAACAACAAAAATTTTACATTTAACTTTTGCAAAAGTGCGAAACAGTAAACTGTAAAGCCTTTTATTTGGCGCACTGTATACTTTTAATGGGATTTCAATCAAAACTACCATAATTCAGTAACATTTAACCATTTACACCATATTTTTTTTTTATTGCACGGACACACAGTGTCGATCCAGATCATATTTATCTTATTTTTCAAGTCTATTGCACCAAACCCAAAGCCTATGTCGCTGAAACTATAATCTAGATGGGTGTTCAGTTGACACTCTGGTACCATGTCAGAATAAAAATGCAAATACAAAAAAAGGGACATAAGTCTATCAATTGTGACATTGACCTAAAGAATGTGTTATCCTCACGAGCGTGTTGTCATAAGCAATACAATTCGAAAGTTGGATGAAGACATATTAAGAAATGACAGTTGTAGAAAACATTAAGTTTTCGTGACGGACGGACAGACGGAAGGACAAAGCGATCCCTATGTATCGCTTGTTCTTCGAAAATGCGACACAAAAACGTAAGAGCGTACCTTTGTCCCGAAAAATCGATAACCTTGAGATAATTATTCCCACAAAATCTCTAAGCTATAGCCAAAATATTTTCAGAAAAAATTATGAATACATTATAATGGCATAGTTAACATACACACATACAGGCACAAGTCCTGCCTCGAAGATCACGTCCGTTGTAACAAATTAATCGTTGGTAGTTGGTACCAATGAGCATTGGTATCAAATAATTTTGAAATCCGGCTGGCTGCTTTCAAATAGACACTTTTAATAGTCGTAGAAGGTATGTTTGGCGATTTTTTTAATTTGACAAGCGGTTTTCAGTAATTTATTCATCCACTACACCCCACCCCCACCCCCGTTTTATTACGAAATGAAATGAAATAGTAATGAAATATTCCCGGCGGTTTTATGATAAATAGATTTTATATTTGACATAATTTGATGTTGTTTGCAGCAAACTGGTAACGAAGACTGCAGCTTATTACCAACATTTGTCACAGGCGAATTTAAAATCAAAGACACAGATTTTAAACTGGATTCATCTATCCAAATATCCGGAGTGCATTTCCATGTCGATACCATGCCATGAATACAAGCGAATGGGTCACGAGATAGACAAATTTCTTTTTCGTGCATATTTGCTTAAGTCTACAAATTTAAAGGATATATTTTTTGTTCTGTTACAGAAAGGCGACGTGTTTAAACTATTGTTTCTTAAACATGTTAAAACGAAACACCAGTTACAAGACAATACTGTCAAAAGCTTTTATTTCAACAACAAACTACATTTTAACTGTTTTATTAAACAAGTGAACAATGAAACAAACAAAATAAACGTAATATAAACAACTTCAAATTTATTAACAAGAAGCACTAATAGGGCGAGTAATGCCGATTGCGGTATGCAAAGTGCAAGGATTGAATGTGCTTGTTTTGTCCGCAAGATTTATAGTTGAATGTGTAGTAATTTCCAAAATAAATTGCTTTCTGTCCTCTCCTGGGATTTGGCTAAAAATAAACATTAACTGACTGAGTCCTAAACTCACATCAAAAATTTGGAAAATACTAATACATTGTACCATTTGAATGGTTGTAACTTAAGGACACTCTTACCAATTAAATGGGTAACAGAGTAAAAATAATTCCTTAATTGATGTATATTCTTGGCATTTTCAAGAATGTTAAAAGTTCTGGACTACAAACTGTTATATCAAAGATGCACAACAAACAATTCCTAAACAGTTTCAATATATCAATAATTTCTTTCTTCTTTGGCTTTGACTAGATCTCAACCTCACTATCACACATTTAGAAAATAAAACTTAATACAACACATAAAAGCAAACATAACAAACTTCCATCTACCTCTGTTTTTAAACATTTTGTCATGACCATGATTTCTAATAAATGATTTAGACAAGCCCTGCCATTGGTATAATTTGCAATAAAACACTTCTAAAAGTATATCTGATGATTGTTAAACAGCTGCCTTTGCAGGAATGACCAAGTAAACCGTCAATGGATATGAATAGACATTTGTTTACACAATAAGTGACATGTTCACAATAAGTAGCTTAACCCTTCACTCCTTTTATATGTGATTAAAGCATTTGCAAACAGTGTAGATACAACCGGCACATACGTGCCATCTGATTCTGCACTGTTCACTTTTTGGTCAGAAATAACCTAATGAATCTAAAAGTGAACAGTGTAGATGATCAGACGGCACAGATGTGCCGGCTGATCTGGATCTACAATGTTTGCCCATGCTATAATGGCGTATATATAGAGGAATGGGTTAATTAAACTTGCATGTTTCAGATAATCAATACTAACGAATTTACAGAATAGAGGATTAACCCTTTACTCCATATAGGAATTATATCCCATATGTTAGCAGTGTTGATCCAGATCATCGGGCACATCAGTACTATCTGATCAGGATCTACATTGATCATTTTAAGATTTATTATATTATTTCTGACCAAGATGCAACCAATGCAGATCCAGAACAGAAGAAACAGATGGATCTACACTGTTTGCAGATGCAATAAAAGACATATATATGGAGGAAAGGGTTAAAGTAAAACCCCCTCATTAAGACCACCCATCACCATTTCACTATTTGCACAACCTCCAAATTCACACCACCTCACTATTAAGTCCACTTTGGTCCCAATGGTGGTCTTAATGGTAGGGTTTGAACATTTTATATTGCTGACAATTACCATGTCAAACAATGTATAACTTTCAGTTTTCCCATTTAGCCAAGTTTGTAAAACGTTTGTTAACAGGTTGATAGAAATACCTTAACTTGCACATGAATGCAATTCTTATCAGTAATATATGAAGAAACTGGTAGTAAACTTGTAAACACCTACTACAAATGCTGTTCTTACTTAGCACTGAAATATTCTCAAAGTGGACTTACAAAACTAAACTCATCATCTCTTTTCTCATACAAGTGACAACATCTGAAAATATCTATCAAGGCACAGAGCATAAGTTAAAGCACATTGTAGGATTTATCAAATCAATAAAAAGTAGATTAACACTTGACTCCATATATACAACTTTTATGGCATTGTCACTTTAGATCCGGATCATACAGCACAGATGTGCTGACTGATTTGTACCTACACTGGTTGCTTTAAAACTCAGTTTTTTATTCAGACGAAGAAGCTAACAGTGTAGATCCTGATCTGACTGCACTGATCTTATCTGGATTTACACTGTTCACACATGCGATAAATGCGTAATAATGGAGTAAAGCTTTATATATTATATGCCAATTATTAAAATAGATGAAAATGAAACTTTGAAGACCCTCGACCACTACAAATATGAAAATATTGCAGGCTCGGTTTGATTGAGCCTGTTCATGGGCAGTAATGGAAATGCTTATTACTGCCCACGCCGCCTAGCCCCGGGTTGAGCGCAACTCAATATTTACACCAGTAAACAGTACAATTTTGATCCATCTCAAACGATGGTATGCATATGGCGGTGAACATGGAACCCCCAATGCGGTATTTTTAGATTAATACCATTCCATGTTCAGCGGCGTATGGTCCCCAGATAAAAGAATGGGTTTGCCCTAAACGAGAAAACAACAGGCGGAACTAAACAGAATAGAATTTTGAGAGAGCAAGTAGTAATAAGTAGTAATACAATATATCTCAAAAGCAATCAAAGGTTGAGTTTGAATTTACTAAATTATATCTTGGTTCAAAGATTAGAAAGCAGAAACAAAATATTGTAACAACATGTAACAACATGCCACTGGGTGTGCAAGTGTGAAAAGAAATGTATGAAAAAATAGTTATTCGATTATCACTTACTCTGCAAAAAGAACTCTCAATATGTCCCAACTTTGTAAATGGATGCAACAGTTTTTTAAGTACAATTATATTAAGTTGATCAAAGCAAGTTCAAATGACATGTTAACGTGGTATTTCCATGTATTAATCACATCATAATAGACAAAATTGGAGCATAGTAACCATGTTATGTCTATGATGGTAGGGTAAGTCAGGATTTCGTTTAACAAACTATTTATCTTTATCTAAATACAGGACTTTACAGAGCAACACTTTCATACAGATGATGGATGTAGTAAAGTAGGTGCAAGTTCTGGAGTTGAAACGTTTCACACGGTCATTAAGGAAAATTTCTCCCTCTTCCTCTTCTGCGTCTACTGCGGTATAATTGGGTTCTTCTGGGCGTTGGTTCCTCCACCACTGGTTTGATGTCTTCCAGTTCGTCGTCCCAGTTTTCTGCATGTGCTGTCATGGCATTTGCTGATGCGCTCACCTGCTTTGCCTCCTCTTCCTCTTCCTACAAACAAGGACAAGAGACAATTTCCATTCAAATGCACATTGCATAGTTTATGCCATTTAAACTTCCTGAAAACAAGTTCAACAGCTAATTTTGGTGTTGACTAACATGTGTATCAAAAGGGGGATCAGTGGGGTTACACATCCCTTTTTTATATTTCCTATTCATTGGGAGTATATAAAAAAGTTAGAAATTATCATGCTATTGCCGTTGGGCTACCACAACTAATTCCTTTTCAAGAAACTTTGCCCTGTTGACCATATACACAGATTCTAAAAGCAAGTAAACAAAACCTTTATTATGTTAAACAACTTTTTATTATAACGAACTGAAATCAGTTCCCAATACAAGCTACCATGATATTTGACGAGCTCTGATATTTTTTTTAAAACAGCAGTATAAGAAGTTTCAAACAAGGAATTACTCATGTATAAATGTTTATATTAATCACAAACAAAAATGATATTTAGTGAGCTCTAAAATCAAAGGAGAAATAGGTTTTGGACACAATTTTAAGATTTACCTGTTACGACCAATAGCAAAGTATAACATTTACCTGTTTGAGTTTAAGGTGAACTTCTTCTACATATGGCTTTACAGTTTTGAAGTCGTCTTCTAGTTCCATCACTTTCTGCTCGACAATCCCCGCTGTTACAGACCACATACGACTCTTCAGCAACAGTTGAATTTCTTTCTCAACCAGCTTACCCTTTCTGAACATTCTGTCAATCGCCATGTATTCTCGGCCAAAGTTTTTTTCAACATTATTGTAGTCTGTTAAATTAAAGACAGGATTATAGAGAAATGAATTAATGTCTCGGAGTTTTGTAGCTAAATGCTGCCTGTATTTGCTCTTAAAGCTTTGCAATTCTAAAGCTTTCTGGATATGTCGCGGTTCCTGTACATGTTCGAATCTAATATTTTGGAGAAGTTTTTCTCTTAATTCTGGTTTATCCAGTGTGTTTTCCTGAGTAGTGCTCCATTGATTCCTCTTCCCTTCACCGCTCAGTTGTTTCTGTAACGGCTGACCTCCCCACACCGCTGATTCAGCTTGGCTTGTATTTAATACAGACCTTCCTCCAACAAACACAGACTTTTCTAGCTCTAATTTAGCTTCTAGCTTATCATTGAAAAACACTCCACAAATTCCACACATTTTGTCATCGACTTTGATATCTTCAAACATGGAATCTGCTTCTGTTCTCTGACTAGTTTTATTTGCCTTTTCCTTTCTCAGCTTCCTCACAATCAACTTTGCCCGCCACGATCTCTGTACAAGTAGCACTGCCGTCAGAAGCTTCTCTTTCTGTAACTGAGTCTCCTTGTCCCTCAGGCCACTTTTAATCTCATCCTCGTCGAGATCAGCTTCTACAACAATTTCCTTTACAGATATCTGTTCTCTGTATGGCTTTGTTTCATGCATATTACCTATAGTTCTCTCATTGATGAAGGTCTGTGAAAACAGGCTCATATTCTTTAGAGCGGTCTTTTCAATTGATGCTTTCTTTCTCGGAGCCCACCAGCAGACTTGAATCTCCTCGCCGAGACCTCTCTGCTGTAACAAGACACCCAGCAATGTTGCTACATCTGATATTCCTTTACATGTCTTGACTGTTTCCAGGACCTGCTGAAGCCTTGGTGATGGTGGGGAGTGAAGATTGATTTGACACATGGAGGACATAAGGCTGCTCTCACTCTCGGGAGGAACAGCCTTTCCAACATTACAAATCAGCGTCATGTTCAGGATTAACAACCTCTCAAGAAGGACGTAGTTTGACGGATCTTCTTTACATGACTGAACAATCTTGTCCAGGATCCTGATGCCTTGTGCATGGCCGGACACAACGAAACTGAAACCTTTCAGTCGTTCTACCAGAAGTTTTTCAGAGGGCATCTGTTTGTGATATGAGGGAGCCCAATAGCCTACTGTTTCAAACACGGAGTAACCCGAGCTAGGGAAAGTTGCCTGAATAAAATGAATCAAGGCAAAGTAGTTGTTTGGCAGAATGAACATGAAGTCTTGAAAATTCTTCGACTTCAACTTTGCAATGAGAAATATAGATATACATGTAAAAAATTCCAGCCACATGATGTAGTGTTTGAGGTCTGGATAGAAGTTGTAATCCGTATGAGATCTGGTGCTTAACTGGATCTGAAACTTGCTAAATTTCACAACAGCTTCCAAGGGGTCAGGCTGTTTGTTTGAAATAAGTTCATATGCATCATAAAATCTACGTGCTACACAGGTGACGATAACATTATCCCCGTAGCCTTGTTTATCATGTGACATCATCAGCGTATAGTACGAATTGTTCTTCACACTTGATCGCGATGCAATTTCATCATCAAACAGCCGCTCTAATTGTGTCATCTCTTCAGACGGGGAACGATCAAACTTCCTCTTTCCCGTGTCCAATCCAAACAAGTGGTACCCAAACTTGTAGAGCAAGTACACCTCGGTTTCTCGTGCTGCACTGGATCGAAGTTTCTTATCTCCGTCTGTGAAGAGCTTCCACTTCTCCTGAAGAAATTTCTTGAAGTGAACAATAACCTTATCTTGCCTCCTTATATACTCCAACAATGACTTACTTTGGTTTCCAACCAACAATGGATGCCCAGCGGTCGGCATGAGATCATTCCATAGTGTCTCACATGCATGGTACTTGATACTAGAGTCGGATGTCTCCACATAGAGATAATCTTCTAGAACCTCTCTCACCTTCCGAGGACTCTTTTTCTTCAAATTCGCTGCCCCATCATTGCAATTTGCTTCATATTCTATCATTAGCAAATCCACGTTTATGAGCTTTTTGAAACTGGCCTCTGTCTGGGGTGTATGCATCATAATGCAACGCCTATCAACATTACCCTCATTCGGACATTCCAATCCAGCTTGGAAGTAATCACAAACCCGAGTAGCGTCTCTCATCTGATTCAAGGCAAGCTGGATTGGCTTTAGCCAAGTTTTACCTCTTTCAAGCAGAAATAAAACAATATCTTCATAGGTTTCAGTCTTGCTGACTTCTACTACACGTTCTTTTCTCTCTGATTTGCTCTTGAACACAGTTTGAAGCATGTTTAAACAGAAAGGCTTTTCTTTTGGGTGAATAATCAATCTGTCTTGGGTATGAGGCTCTAGACCATACATTTGGTCATACTTCAACACCTTCTCGCGGTTTGTCTGTGTATTTGGATTCAACAAAGCCTGGCATACGCTAAACATATAATCTAACCCTTTAACAGTTATTTGCAGTTCTTCATAAGTACTCATATGGCCAATCTTCATCAGGAAATCTGTGCATTCAACTAGGCCAGCTGCATTTGGAAATGATTTAGAGTGTAGAAATCTTCCCCAGGCTGTTTTGATGTGATCTAATTCCCCTGTTAATTCAGCTTGCAATAAGCATATCTGACCTGTCATATCTTCATCATTACAAACTCTGGACATTTCAAGGGCATCCCTGAGTCCTTCATTTAACAACTCCCTGTTCTGTTCAATCTTGTCTTTTTTGGACAGGATTGCTCTGCATGTTACCAGCAAGCTTTGAGCTATCACATCTGCCTTTAGTGACTTCTTGGCAATTTCGATAGCTTCGTCAAATCGGCCACACATCAAAAGCAGGTAGGCTGCATTCTCAAGCTGGCCTGCAACATGATCAAGTGTATTAACCCTTAACTGAGTAAGACATGGCTGTTATTAATGGGTAAACAGTGTAGATACATCAGCCTGAAAAATAATTTCATAATCCTGCAGAATTATTTGCCCAAATTATGTTTTCGTGCTTCTGTGCCAAAGGCGAATATAGCAAAATTAATTGGTCCCAAATATTTGTTGGTTAAACTTAAATTGCGTTTTGTTAAAATTATGTAGCTGAAACACCTGTGACTCACATTATGCAAACAAACCCGTTATGAACAGCGAACTTACCATCATCTTCAAGTATCTTTGCAGCCTGTGGGATGTAGTTCTTTCTCTTCAAAAATTCCACCTTGTCAACTATATTCTGAAATCTGTCCACTGATGCCAACATTCGCTCCTCATTCTTGTACTTGTGAAACAGTTCAGCTGATCTGTATAATAACCAAGGTGAAATATAGAATGAAAATATTATGCGGAGGAACTTTCATGCTAAGGCCCTATAATGTCACCTCTATAAACTACCAGTAACCCAAATTAAACAAGAACTGTATTGATTAACAACAAAATCATTTGTTTTACAGTAAGCTAGCAAAAAGTAAGCACTATCTGAGGCAATTTAAAAATTAAAGACATTACAAGGGGATTTGAATGGCCAATCTTAACCCTATACTCCATGGATACTGCATTTATCTCATGTGTAACAGTGTAGATCCAGAACAGTATGCATATCTGTGCAGTCTGATCAGGATTCAGATTCCGCTGGATATTCTTTACCCAGAGAGTGTAGATCATGATCAGCTGATCAAACCCCATGTTCATGCTGAACTAGACCTGCACAAGTGTAATATACTTCCGATTAGAAAGTAAGCATATTTATTACTCTAGTTTAGTTATGTTATATATACCTGTGACTAGAAATGTTAGCAAAGTTTTAAATTGTCTGTATACTTTACCTGTGACTAAGTTTTTCTTCTGTGTAGGCCACAGGTTTGTGATCTATCATCTGCTGGGGAATTGGCTTGCCTTTCTGCCCAAGATCCTAGCATAAAGAAATGGTTTATAGAAGCATGCATTCTATAGGTTCTGCTGAAGGTCCTATCATATAGAAATAGTTTATATAAGCATGCATGCTTAGACTTCATATATACATGTTTTACGCATGTGCGACCATTTGAGTTCCAGATCCGCTCGCACATCTGTGCCATCTTATATAGATATGCACTGTTCACACCACATGTGCAGATCCTAATCAGACGGAAAGGATGTGCCTACTTTTCTGGATCTACACTGGTTGCAAATGCAATAAATCTCCATTTCATAAAATCATATTCTTGAGAATTGAGACTGGTATCCAAACTCAGTTTTATGATTTTGGGCCAAGAACAACGTAATTACCCTAATGATAAGCTGGTACCTCCTCAGGGTATCAATAGCTTGATCATACAGCTCATTCTCATACAACACCTCCACCGCCCTGTGGTAGTTGCCTAGCTGTTCATAACACTCACTGCTAGACATAGGCCTTTTCAATCTGATGTACATCTCGGCTGCCCTCTCATACTGCAACAGAAATACTTGGCAAATTAACCAGCAGATTTCTTTTAAATCTTCTGTTGCAATTTCAAACCGTCAGGTTTTTACTGTTATTTTTGTAAAAACATCCTTCGATGTAGTTATCTGACAAACAATTTAAATATGCTTTATCCAAAAAAAGGTCACCGATCGATATTTCTCAAATAAAAGCAACTGGTTTAATGAGAAAACAATCTTGTGCACTACGAGACTTGTCTATAGAACAAGTTCTATAAATTTGTGACTTGGGCTGTATTTTTAAAGTTAGTCTGAATTTACACATATGAGAGACATTGACAAGTTCTCTTTTTTACAAAATAAAAAAATCTGTTAAGTTGCATGTTATTTATATGAATATTGATATTAAAAAAGAAACATTTCTTTGATGTTATTTTTGATATTTCGCAGTTATCCCAATTCCATTACAAGATAGTTCTTACAACATGTTCATTCAAGGACTAAATTTCTTCCTAACACATTAATGACGATTTTTGTCGGTCACTGTTAATCAGTGATGCAAAACAGAAACTTAAGCTAAACACTTTCACTTATACATGAGCAGCCAACCCAACTCAACTGGGAGAAACTAGAAGGTTAAATATTCACCTAGAAAGTGCTACCAGGTTTGGACAACCTGATACAATGAATGTGAAGTTTTCGAAATGACTTCTTACAAAATAACGAAGGAAAAGTTGTTCTTAATAAATCAAAATTGCTTATGCTTACATGTAGATTGAATCTATGCATCAATATATAATAGGTTTAAATAGGAAGTAAATATCAAGGATTAAAATAGTTTCACAATAGATCTGTCCAACTGATGTCATATTATCGTAACATCAAAGCAAAACTATTGCCCTTGTTCTGTTCCAAATAGCCAGTATTCACCTGTCCTAGTTTTTCCAGCAGCTGTGCAGCCAGCTCTCTCTCCTTGGCATTCTGTAGACACAGGACTGCCTTGCTGGGTCTGTTACACTCCATGTACAGCTCAGCTGCATGCAGGAACTCTTCTCTCATCTCACGAGGATTGTCCTTCAATCTTGATGCCTGAAATACATAAGCTTATTATGTTTATGATCAGGGTCGGATGCAAGATTCCAGAAAGGGTGTTCATTTCGGGCAGTCTCAGTGAAGTTATGATATATTTTCTCACTTCCTGGCCAAAATCTCAACAAAAAAGAAATATTGCTGCCCATGAAATGGCGGAAGGGCATATAGTGTTCACCCTGTCCGTCGTGTGTCAGTGTGTGTGTCAGTGTGTGAATGTTCGAAAATCGTGTCCGCTCTGTAACTTTGTTATTTCATTTTGGATTTTAAAATAACTTGGTATAAATGTTCATATCAAGGAGGTGTGTCGCGTACAATACCCATGCCTGTAAGTCCAAGTTCAAGGTCACTGTTACTAAAAATAGAATTTTAATTGCAAAACAGTGTCCGATTTGTAACTTTGTTATTATTTATTGGATTTCAAAATAACTTGTATAAATGTTCACCATAACAAGAGCGAGTGTCCATTCAAGACCCATGCCTGTAGGTTCAAAGTCAAGGTCACTGTTAATAAAAATAGAAATCTTTTGTCCGATCTGTAACTTCGCTATGAATGTAGTGATTTCAAAATAACTTGGCACAATATTTCACCATGACAAGGCAGTGTGTCACGTACAAAACCCTTGTCTGTAGGTCCAAGGTCAAGGTCACTGTTACAAATAAAAGAATTTTCTTGTTCGGTCTGTAAATTTGTAATTTCCTATTAGATTTTAAAATATCTTGGCACAAATGTTCACGATATCAAGACGGTGAGTTTCGTACAATACCCATGCCTGTAGAACCAAGGTCAAGGTCACTGGTACTAAAATAGAATTTTCTTCTCCGGGCTGTAACTTCATTATAAATGGGGTGATTTCAAAATAATTTGGCACAAATGCTCACCATGACAGGGCGTAGTGTTGGGTAAAGTACCCATTCCTGTAGGTCGAAGGTCAAGGTCACTGTTACTTAAAATAGAATAGTCTTGTAGGGCTATAACTTTGTTTTAAACAAAGGAATTTTAAACTATGTTGGCACAAATGTTCACCATCACATGTTTGTGTGGCGTATGATACCCATACCTGTAGGTCTAAAGTCAAGGTCATTGTTACTTAAAATAATATTTTCTTGTTCGGGCTATAATTTCCTTATGAATGGAAGGATTTCAAAAATAACTTGGAACAAATATTCATCATGACAAGGCGGTGTGTTGCGTACAATATCAATGCCTGTAGGTCCTTTAAAAGTACATAATTGTGATGTTTGGAAACAATAATATTAGTATGCTGTTAAACCCTGCTAATAACACCAGTACCCCTTCTTTAAAAAGTGGTCTTAATAGTGGGATGGTTTTATTATAAGGGATCTTACACGTGTTTATTGCAATGGGATACAATGGAATAGAATGATTATTATTAGCTTACTTTAACCCTAGTTTTTTACACACTTGTCTTAAATAGAAAATGATAACTTAATGCTTAAAATGTAATTGTTTTGAAGGGGAAATGAAATAAAAGCTTTCCAAAATACATATGTATGTTTAAAATATTTTCATCGCATTACCACCAACTTCTTCACAGACATTTTCTGTATAAGCAGACAACAGTGCCGCAAATACAAATAATTTACTTGATCTTCAAATTTATGTATATTCTTAAAATCACTCGCACATCACTGTTTCTGAAATGCTTTTATTCCCATCAGTGCACTTCAGTGTCCGATAACAATGCATAGCGTTGGCATGATTAGTTGTAATTGATGTTTTTGTACTCATGTATGTTGTTAGTTAACAAAGAAACAAAACAGTTGCTTAAAATAAGATGAAATTTACCATTCAACAAATAGACATTATCCACAGGACACTTATAAAAACACGTATGCATGTTTGTCACATAAATATTTGTATCACGTATACCCCTACGTATGCATGTTTGTCACATAAATATTTGTATAATGTGTACCCCTAAGTATGCATGTTTGTCACATAAATATTTGTATAATGTATACCCCCACTTTTGCATGTTTGTCACATAAATATTTGTATAATGTATACACCCACGAATGCATGTGTATCACATAAATTTTTGTATAATGTATACCCCACTTTTGAATGTTTGTCACATAAATATTTATGTAATGTATACCCCACTTTTGCATGTTTGTCACATAAATATTTGTATAATGTATATCCCCACTTTTGCATGTTTGTCACATAAATATTTGTATAATGTAAACCCCCACTTCTGCATGTTTGTCACATAAATATATGTATAATGTATTATAGCAACCATACTGAATGCCAAATGCGATAACTAGTTTACTGGACTGTGCAAGTTTGAATAAAATCCACCAGATTAAGGATTTTATAAAACATTATTTTAATATAAAAAATGTTCTAAACAACTGTTATTAACTCTAGCAAAAACAGAACAAGTGAGATAAACCTCTTTTTACAACCATCTACTTATTATGCCTTATTATCTTGGCAAGTATTTATGAAATCTGCATGACATTAACGCAAGGTCAACAACTAAACATTTTATTACTTAAACATCCAAGGGCCATAACTCTGGTAAACAACCAACACAAGAAGAATCCTTTCTTCACGCCCATTTATACATTACCTCGATCACCTTTTAAATGAAATTCACATAAAATGTGAATGAGAAATTTGCAAAACAAAATTTTATAACTGTGATAAAGGGCTATTGTCTGGTATTAAAAATGGTCAAAGAAATAATTCTTTGTGTGTTTTCATCTACACATTCATAGTGAACTCTGGCATTATGTATTTTTATCTATTATCTCTCCAAACATTTCCATACAAATCAAAATCTAACTCAGTGAAATATATTTTTATATTACAGTTGTAGAAGTAAAAATATCCCCTATACCTTAAGTGCCTGTCCATGAGCCAGGGCAATCTTTTCTCGCTCCTTGTCTCCACCAATTCCAAAGCATTTTGCTGCCACACCATACAGTGCGTGCCTCATGAAGTCCTCTCCACGGCGCAGCCAGTCTGCTGCAGTCGACTTCTCCGCAAACACCGTCTCTGACAAACCTGTCATTTGCAATTAACCCTTTATATAAGCCTTTATGCCATGGCGAACAGTGCAGATCCAGATAAGTCGGCACATCCGTGCACTGTTAAATTTTTGGTCAGAAATAACATACTAATAAAAAAGACCAACAGTATAGATCCTGATTGGTTTCACATCCTTGCTGTCTGATCAGGATCTGCACTGTTTGCTTTTTGATTAATTAGGCTATTTCTAACCAAGAAGTGAACACTGCAGATCCTGATCAGATGGCTCAGATGTGCTGGCTGGTCTGGACCTACACTTGTCGCACATGCAGTATAATGCATATACACCATATGGAGTATAGGGTTGAGGTAGAATGAAATGTGTTCAGCAGAATTGTATTAAAGAGGCATGTTGTTCCAATTAGATGGATGTTCAGTTGAACACTTGTGTCACCCTCTGGTACAATGTAGGAAAAAATGCAAGTTCAAAAAGGGGCATAACTCCGTCATGACCGAAACAACTTGTCATCATCAAGAGTGTATTGTCAAATAAAATTTGAAAGTTTCATGAAAAAAATATCAAGAAATGGCAAAGTTATAGCCAACATTAAGTTTTCGTGGAAAAAAAAATCCAAGTACAAAAAGGGGCATAACTCCAACAAATGTGACCTTGACCTAAAAAAAATTGGCATCATCATGAGAACTTTGTCATAAGCAATGTAATTTGAAAGTTTCATGAAGAAATATTGAGAAATCGCAGTTATAGTCAACGTTAAGTTTTCATGTCAAAATGCAATTCCAAAAAGGGGCAAAACTTCATCAAATGTGACCTTGACCTTAATAATTCGACATCATCATGAGCGTGTTGTCATAAGCAACATAAGTTTAAAGTTTCATGAATAAATATTAAGAAATGGCAAAATTATATCCAACGTTAAGTTTTCGAGACGGACCGACGGAGGGATGGACAAAGCGCCCTATGTATCGCCATTTCTTTGAAAGGGCGACACAAAAAGTAAACATGAACAAACTTAACAACACTGAGATTTGTTGGTCCCGAAGACTGTAGCCATCTAGTAAAACGAGACTTTTCAAAGCACTTACAGAACAGGACAGAACAGGAATTATCAATCCAAGATGTAGGGACCAGTTCCGAAGATCATAAACTGAAACTGGAGACCAATCTCAGACCTCAAGCATATGAATGGCTTAAATGCAGTGGCTCTTTTCAACTCCTTCAAGAGCTGGGAACGTTTTAAACTGAAGATTTTTGTTTGTCCCGTTGCAAGTTTGTAAAAAGTTGCTACACTAAAGTGAAAAGATAATCTTGTGTTTTTCCGGCATAAAACGAAATTTCATCTAAACAAATATGTGAATCTCTTACTTGTTTCATTGATTTCCTCTACATGCATACACTTGACGAGTTTGCGAGCCTTGAAGTATTCAAACATGGGAGCTCTCTTGTCCATGTCTTCATCAAACACCCAGACATTGACCCGGGCTCGTGTCAGCGCCGTGTACAGGTGCTTCAGCTCCGAGTTCAACACCTTGTGCTGATTGGCATCAAAATTAAGGGGCCTTGGTCTCCCAGCAGCATCTAACACATCTGTAAAATATTAACCATTTGCTTTTATATATATATGCATTTTATTGCATGTGTGGGGTTAATGGGTTAGGTCATTAACAACTGATTCACTGAGTTTCAATGCATATTGTACAGTAATAATAAATGCTAATGCTGCTGATCACCAACCAGCCTTAAGAATCTATAACTAAGATAAATGTAGAGAAATTAACTCCATTTTCTTTCGCCAATGAATGCAATTTATTAAATAACTGTCTATGACATTCATTGACTTTGATCTGTAGCATATTGAAAAGTCAACTAAGGTGTTTATTGGAATTCATCGTCAGTAAATTTAAAAATCAGCAACATACATGAGAATTATGTCCATGTTTGCTAGGTACTTAGTATTCAGTGACTGAAATCCTTTCAGAAGGTAAGGAGAAGAAGTGCGGAAATGATTCGTGACTGACATACCAACACATACAGAAAGGAAAACATAAAAATGCAAACACTATGTGGAAGGAGACATTGCTATTTGTAGAGCACATACCATTATCTTTCCGAGCATCACATACCATAATCAAACTCCTACAGCACCTACCGTACCATTATCTTTCTGTGCACCACATACAAAAATCAAACTCCTTGAGCACATACCCTACCATTATCTTTCTGTGCATCACATACCATAATTAAACTCCTAGAGCACATATCATAATCTATCTGGACCACACATACCAAACAAAAACTCATAAAACACATAACACGATTTACTTATGAGTCACATACCATAATCAAATTCCTTGAACACATACCATGATCTAACTGTATCAAGTTGTCCTTGGTCTCCTGTTTAGCATTCTGCTGAGCTGCCAGTCGCTCAAGATACTCCGTCACCACACGCCATTCCTTCAAAGCCTGCAGGGTTAAATTTAAATGTATTGTTCTCTATCTTAATTATTTTGGAAATATTTAAAAAGATGCTAATTCCAGACTTAGGCAAAGTTATAATAAAGTTTAAAATATAAACATTTAAGTTTGTAAAGCCCAAAGAGCTTTATGTCTACTTTAAATAATCCAACTGTTTTTATAGCCAGATGAACCACATCAAATATCAATTCAATTTTTATATTGACACACACAAATACTGTCATTTACACAAATTCTTTGATAAAAATGCATGATGTTACAGCTTTTTTGAATGGCTGTAGGAACAGTTATGATGAAGACATTGAACGAAGGGACGCTTTTTCACAGCAACTTATGGCAAAATACATGTGCTTGTTAACATTACACGTCAAAACATTGTGCATAGTCCAATAAATTGTGAGCGGTTATTACAGTAGCCACACCTCATAAAGTAATACGTCACACTTTGTACAATCTGGAATTATGATTCGTCTGATTATCATCATAGTTGACAAAGTTAAACCGTAAACATTACCCTAATCAAGTTTAAGTGTCCGACATGGAAGCTCCAACTTACACACTGGAATTTCTTTCTCAAATGTATGTGTATAAAAGACAATGATGAATGCATTACTAATTCTGCCATTAAACTTTGGTATTTCACCATTAACGACTTTTCAAAAAATGTCAAACAAAGTTTCAAAACTTTTTTTTTTCAAATCTCTCAAAATCCAAGTATCTGGTTGAAAGTTTCATTAGCTTTTGATAAAGAATGTTAAACACAACGCATGAAAGTTAAAGCTACCATGTAACAAGTAAATGTTATTGTCATTAGTACCTGGGAATCCTTAAAGAAGTTGTACAGAAGTACATCATCAAACTCTAGGCCCTTGGCTTCATAAATGGTCAACACAAGACCCAGTCTCAACTCCTCCGGTATAGAGTCCCGAGCAGCATCATTCACGACTGTACCATACAAGTAAGTTTCTGAGTTAAATGCTGTACACAATCAAACAAATAATGGGCAATTGTGTCATACATCACAGAGGCACAAGCGGTATAAATCTTAATCTGAAGATAAAACTTGGGGCGAGATCCAGATTGGGTTCAGCAATGTGGCTCTAACCTTCTTTTATGGGTAGTAATATTATATTTACATGGGAATTTGGCCAGAAAGTTTGAAATTATCATGTAACTAACTACCCTAACAAACCCACTTTGAACCTTTTATTGCACAATTCACAGTGAAACAAAACGTGACTATTATGGATCATTAAATGTGATACAGATTTAGGGTGGCTAAGATCACTCGAATGCAAATTACAGGACAATGTCATGGTTTTATCTCATTTGAATACACCTAATGCAGTTAACAAAGGCTCAGTGGAAGGGCAAGAAAGTTCTTTGTCTTGGCTTCCTTAGCAAGTGCCAGAAAAATGGAATATCAACTATTGATGCCAAGCCAGTTCACTAAGTATGGCTTAACAAGATTCTCAAAGCATGGTTTGTCCAGTTCATTTGACATAGATTGCCCAGGATGGCTTGCTATTTCAAGACAATCTTGCCAGTTCACTAAGCATGGCTTACACTGGGTTGGTATGGCAAGTTATTAAAGCAATACATAACCAGGATATTCTGACCAGTTAATTAAGCATGCCATATCAAGTATGCTGTAACCAAAACTGGTATGTACATTAAAAATTGCTAACCTTAGAAGACCAGGTGTGTACATGTAAGGTAGCTTACCTAGGATTGCTTGGTGAGCCCCAAACTCAATACGGGACGTTTTCCTCTTGTTTCCTCTGAGCAGCACAGCCAGGTCACTGAAGCTACAAGACTCCAGTAGGATTGGCCGAGGTCCATGGAACAGTCCCTGGTCGGGCTGTAGTCTGTCAAATGATTCTGGGAAAAACTCTACCAGAAGTTCTAGCACACTTGTGGCAAGGGAGAGAATGCCAGCGTGAGAGCGATAGTTGTGAGTCAGCTGATACACCTGCATTGTGCAATATCAATTATCACTTTATCCCGTGGGATGTTGCTGTTTTCCCATGGGCGATCAGTGTAGATCCAGTTCAGCCGGCACATATGTACTGTCTGAACAGGATCTACATCGCTCACTTTAGATTCATTAGGTTATTTCTGACAAATTTAGACTAGTGCAGATCCTGATCAAATAGCATGGATGTGCCAGCTGATCTGGTTCTACACTGGCCGCACACATATTAATATTCTTATATATTGGAGAAAAGAGTTATTTGCGGTCTTGCCAGAAGCTCGCAACTGTAAAATCGAGAAAAAAAACCTTCAAAGTCCCTTTTCATCTATTTCAATATCACAGTATCGTTGTTTGTGTCGTGTGGTGGCTGTAAGAAGTCTCCCCGTACATTCAATCAGTGCTTTATCAATAACGTCCTTTGAAAGTCGTTGAACACGATACCTGTATTTTGTTAGTAGTACTTCATAATTACTTTTGTTTTTATTATTTCGGCCAGTTTTGAGATGGGTGGTTTCAATTTCTCAGGCAATATAGATTTGGATATTGTTCAATCACCCCAAGGATATACTTCCTGCTTTTTAAATTTTGCCTTTGGCGTTGTCTGTGATATGCAGAATTAATATTCTAAGATCCCATGTCCATCGCCATATGAACACCATCGTTTGGAATAGTCAAGATTGTCCTGTTTATTGGTGTAAATATCGAGTTGCACTCAACCCGGGGCTAGGCAGTGTAAGCAGTAATATGCTTTTCCATTACTGTCCATGAACAGGCTCAGTCAAACCGAGCCTGCAATATTTTCATATTTGTCATGTTCGATGACTTTCAAAGTTCCCTTTTTATCTATCTAAACTTCTTAAAAACACGAAATATTCTTCTTCACATTCTAAAGAATGAATAAAAAGGAGTATTTTAAAGATATCCCGTTGGATAAGAATTTTTACTAGTGTACATGTCAGGTCTTATTCGTCTACTTTATTTTGGCCTGATCAATATGCATATTTCAAAGGTTATTGTTGTGTATAGAACAACAAATCGAAATTGGCATCACGTTTAGCTTTCATTCAGTTTCAATTAGTCAACAAGAAGGGTTAAACATCCTATTTGAGTTACAGGATTTAATACATATGACATCAAAGAAATACAAGTCAATATTCCTAGGGGTGATGACTTAATAAAGTAATGGTCCCACCTGAGTATCTAAGGATCATGCATTTTAGGTGATGCCATATCTTAGGCCGATATCTTCTGATCAAATGGCATGGATGTGTCGGCTGATTGGGATCTATACAGTTCGTCCATGCAAAATAGGTGTATATGTGGAGTTAATGGAAATATGCTGGAAAATGGAATGATGTGTAATAGACTTATCCTATTAGTAAGACAAAACATCAACTGATAACTGTAAAATACAAGGACTGGCAGTTTACCATTAGAAAGCAGGTCTGTATCTGATATATACAACCCACCTGTTTGGGTACTTCTACAGCTGAAGTTTTCCCCATGGCCTGCATCGATTGTTTGGCATGGTAGAATAAGGACCGTAGATCACTGAACCGGAATGATATACCCCGCATTATACTCTGTGCAGTATCACCTTAAAATAAAACAATATGTTATCACTGAGCCGGAACAATATCAATGTCACCTAAGATGTTCTGTTCAGAATATATGTCTGTGTTGACATTAATCCTACCCAAATCTTTATTTTACCCCATCCACACCCCCAAAATGGGGTTAAAGGTAAACATTAGGATTACTTATCACACTCGGTTTTAGTTTTGTAACTTCTGACATTTTCCCAGTCATTTACATTTTGGTTAAATTTAAAAGTTTTTTTTTTCACAGATTAACAATCATATCTATCCTTATCAACGCCATGTCATATTGTTAGAAATAGTGATACCTGTGAGGAACATGTCATTGGGGTTCTGACAAATACGAATCAGGAGACCCAGCTCTGCCTGGGTGAAATCTTGTGTCTCGTCAACAAATATTTGATGGATAACCCAGGTCCGAGATTCTATATTTCGCAGGCGGATAAACGCATTATGGACTAGATCTGTCTCATCAAACAGCGAGTTCTGTTTCTTAAAGTGCTCGTAGCGTAGGAAGAACTGATAAATTGTGTCCCTTTCCCCAGAGAAGTTTGGAGCTCGCTTCCTGCCCAGTTTGAAGTACTCTTCTTTATTAAGATGACCATTTATCTTTGACAGGGCCTCGAATGATCCCTGGATATAGCACAATACAAATAGAATATTATAACGTTATGCAGTTTATAGGCTCGTATTGGTCGAGTGGCAAACAATATCACAGGTGGGGCAAGTTTAGATTTACATAAGCACAAGAAATAATAACAAACATACAGACTGCATGTTGTCATAATGTTCTTTTAATGTATACCCTTCTCCAATTTATTGTAATATTTATTATGCCAATACTTATTACTGGAACCCAAATGGTTTACAGGGGATAAAAGAGATTCGAAGTTTTGATGCTTTAATTCTTCAATGTGTATAATGTAGAACATGAAGTGGTGACAAATTTTTAGCCTTTACTGGATAACATGATTTTTCCAAAGGGTATTTTTAAAGTCAGCAATAAAAAAAGTGTTACCTTGATGAAGGACATGATTTCCATCCAGACCAGCGAGGGATGAAATCCAGACATCTTCTTCTTGATTCTCGGCCAGATTTCTTCCACAAACACTCCATACGTTATCTCTCGCCGAGGGTCAACCTAGTAACAAAATAGTGAGGAACTATAGTGAGCATCATGAATCATCAGACACATACATAGCCTATTTATAATTTCTAAACACTTTCCTTTATATAATATTATATTCCTTTACGACATGTGAGAACTGTGTAGATCCAGATCTGACGGCACATCTGTGCCATCTGATCAGGATCTGCTCTGTTAAATTTTTGATTTATTATGTCATTTCTTACCAACATGATATTTTACAGCGCTCTGCTGGCCTGATGATTAACCCATCTACAGTTGATCATTATGCTTACCCCTATGGTTGCACGACGGCGGCAGGGGTTTAAGACTTTAAGAAGTTTTTAAGGAAAACTTTTATTAAAAGAACCTAGAAGCTCGATGTGTTTCTTTTATCCCTGTCATCGTATTCTTGTTGATTTTACTTCAACAGCTCTGGTCTCGGTAAGATAATTGAGTACCCGGCCTTTGGCTTTGCAATGCTCATAGCTTCTTATGTTTCATATGTTTGTGTGCTTTTGCATGCAACATTGTTGAGCTGATTTGTGGGTTGAAGTTATTTCGCCAAGACAACTTGTACTTGTGTGTTGATTTGAGAACCTGTTGGGGTAAGTGTGAGGTTGGTGCACCCTAGAACCTGTTTTAAACCCCCAGTGGCAATTTGATTTGCCACTGACCGTTCCAAGGCGGTAACCCCTCGGGTTCTCATTTGGGGACGTACAGAAAGATGGACGAACAGACAAGTGCAAATCTTCAACCTTCCACTTTCTGGGGGCCATAAAACCTGTGAACATTCAAAATGTCTATGAACCTTGAGTTTCTTTCCTGAAGTTGTCTGCCCTTGTCCTTCTATCTCATCTTCTTCATCATCCTCTACATACTGTTCAATATCGTCCTCGGCATCCGAGTCCTCGTCCAATAATGGTAGAAAACTGAGCGGTCCATCCAGATCTGTCCAGCCTGCTATGTCCACCTGATCACATAGAAAATAACTAATTTGAATTATTGTATGTGGACAACACATGTTGTTCTTCATATAGATGTAACATACAATATTCTATTGACCAACAAAAATATACTATTGTTTTGTCCAAAATGGCTGTAAGTACATGTACTAATTATGTCTTGTTTTATTTGGTGTTTGAAATTTGCTTAAAAGTCTAGTGACTCAAGAATCTCTTGGTTTATATCTGGTTATAAACCCCAATGACTGCAAAATAATGGAGCTGCAGTGTATTGCATACATATTTCAAGAGTTTGTGAAAACTGTTTAATACTGGCGCCGCGCGGTTGTTAACTTTCGGTGTATCATTACGACAACGAGCGTATTCAAGTGGTCACAACGAGAGCAGACCGAAATGTTTTGCAGACGTTTTAAGCTTATTCAAGCACACAATTCCACGAATGCTGAGTGATCTATTTATTGTACGTGTCCGGGTAATTCTGGAGCGTCCATGCCAAAAACCCCATTGAAAAAATGTTGATCAGCTACGACAGTGTACACACAAATGGATATGCATGAACTTCCGTACAATCAGATGTTGACTGTTGCATTGCGTATGTACCTGTTTCAGTAGAAATTCGACAGTTCTTAATCAATACACTATCAGAAGGCAGTTATTGCAGATATTGAAACATGGTATAGTACACCACAAAATCTTTTAATGTTACCTTATCAGTTTTTCCTAATAAAACTCTGATCACAGCGTTTATCTTTGTCTTATAATGTACATAGAGAGCTTAATATACACAACACTCGTCGTTAACACACAATTATTCGTTAAAAGATGTATTATTTATTAACTTCCAAGTAAAAAAAGAATTAAAAAATTACGTTTATGAATGTTTTATGGCAATTTAATGCTAAGTCAAATATTTTTTTTAATTATTCGCTATTTTAACTTTTCTACATAGAACACATTTTGCGGAATACTCTCTTGACATTTAGCATCACGATCCATACTTGAAAAAAAACATTAAGGATTAATTTTTTAATCATGTATTCGTGTTTCTCCTTCCTTTTCTGTATCCTAGAATGTTTCGTCTCGGTACCGAATATTCAAATCCAAACTTACAAAAACATTTCCTATGTTGTATATGTTATCTTGATGAAATAGACCGTGGATTCAAGTGCAATCGACACTGAGTGTAGATCGCTTGTGAAATCGTGGTAGGTTTTATCAGATTGCAAAAATATTTCTCGCACCGACTTGATGCTATGCAACAAAACTTTTTTCTTGTGTTCATCTTAAATCACATTTTCTCTGCAATTATAATAGCAACAAAACTGTCCAGGGTTGTAAAGTTTACATTCACAGTACATGTATACGAGTTCCAATGCAAAAGTGTTAGTGCAAGAGTTGAGCTCGAAGCTTAGAAAATTATCTTGGAAATAAAATGTGGTCGTGAGCAAGTATTTAAGTTGACATTGCAGTTTCTTGCGTGTGCACATATAATACGATGTTAGACAGATTTGACATTCTGTTGCGTAGGTAATGTAATTCTCCGGCGCGACAGTCTTTCATTGCTTTCAGCGCTTTGATTATAGTATCTATGGAACTATCTTAGGTTATCTTTAAGTTAATGTTTGTCATTTTGAATGTATTTGGCATAAAGCAGACTAACCAATACACACTAAAATATATCAAGTTTGTAACTGCATCTCTGGCAGTGATTATTGCAAATTAAGGTGGAAACTTAAATTTTGGAACTAAAATATCTTGCTGGTGGCTAAAAGTATCTTTCCTGCACCACCTCAATTTTTTATTTGAGGGAAGCACCTTTAACGCTTTCCTCCATATGTATGCATTTTTACGCATGAGCGAACAGTGTAGATCAAGATCAGCGGAACATCCGTGCCTTCAGGATCTACACTGGTCGCATTTGGTCAGAAATAACCTTAAGAATAAAAAAGCGAACAGTGCAAATCCTGGTCAGACGGCACAAATGTGCCGGCTAATCTGGATCTACACTGTTCGCCCACGCAATCAATGTGTGTCTATAAATGAAAGGGTTAACTTATTTCTGTCAGTTACTGCAAATGTTTAGGAAAGGCAATTTCTAAGGAACATACTACTGTTTATTAAATGGTTGGAAAACTAGGTAATTTGTATATTAACCCTTTCCTTTATTGCGAGGGCGAACAGTTTAGATCCAGATCAGCTGGCACATCCGTATCAGGATCTAAACTGTACGCTTTTTTTGTTATCTCTGAACAAAATCCGACCAGTGAAGATCCTTATATGCCAGCTGATCTGGATCTGCATTGGTCGCGCATGCGTAAAAAAGCACAAATATGGATTAAATGGTTAAAGTTTAGAAAACCTGGCCATCCAAATTTGAGTTGGTGTACCCTTGACACAGTTTAATACTTTGGATTCTCTTGTTTGTTTATTGTTAGTGTTATCTTTGATTTCTAATTCAAAACATTACTTTCAAAGATCCATCCTCTTTCCTTTCAAAGAAGTATGGAGGCCCGAGGGAAGCGTCTAACATGAGCAGTAGCTGGCGGGAAGTGAGGAACAGAGGATAGTGGTAATCCCTCACATCCTGCAGACGAATCGGCAACAACTCTTCCTCGTGCTGCACGTGTTCTCGCATGCTGTCGTCTGCATGACTTAACTCACGGAAATTCTTCTGAACTTCACTGGACAGCACTGCATTCTGAAGGAAATACAAATAATTAAAATTTCACTTTATCATGTCCTGACCCTTACAAAGTTTTAACTATGTAAGTATGACACAAAGAATTTGTCAAATTTATTACTAGTGAAGACCTAGATCAGAATGTGTCAGATGTTGATCTAGAGGGGGTCAGGTTTTGGTGAGTAATATTTAATTTTCATGGGGATTTTGCTTCGAAAATTGGCAATACCATGTAACTACCGTCAGACTGACACAAACGAACCCCCTTTCTGGACATTTTGCATCCGACCCTGTGTGTATCCCTGTCTGCACTGTTTGCTTTATATACTAAATAAAATTTCTTAATTTCTCCTTTGAACAATGATAGGAATGACTCAAATTGATAAGAAGCTGAGTACTATGTATATATTAAGTGGATAAAGTCTAAATCAAGGCTGTTGATTATTGTCATTATTCAATTATTGTAGAACCTTTTTTCACCTGTTCAATTTTGCTTATTTTTTTGCTGGGGCACTAGGGCAATGTAAAACTCTTAGTAAAATTTAAACATGGAAATGTTTGTGTCTTAAGAAACAAAACTTTGCATACTCATGCACTCTGTAACTGTTCAGAAAAATGCTAGTAACACACTAGAAGCATCCTCTCTACCTTTGTGATAAACAGTTGATGTAGATGGTCGTACATATCACCCTGTCCGGCTGCCATCTCCATTTCTCCAGTGCCACTACCTGCAGCAGCACCGTCACTCGCACCTTCCACCTCACATTCATCATCGTCATTGTTCTCTTCATTAATATCTTCTTCAGAAACCTCTGAATTCATAGAAGAAGCAAATTATTCTGCACTTGCAACAGCCAAATATCTGATAAACCTTTGCCAAATAACATCTAAACTTAAATATGTTATTGACGCCAGTTCTGGAAGATACATTTAACCATCAAAATGATTATTTTGTGAGTTGTCACTTTGTCTAATGCTTCCAAATAAAAATCTTGTCAACAATTTATTTGATGTGGACAAATTATACACTGTTATTTAGAATGTGATTACATTTACCTTGTTCATCATCCGAGATGATGCCCTCTACCTCTTGGTGAACAAATTCTGCACATCTCGGCAGCAGTGGTGCGTCAGCTTCCTTTGCCTTCAACCAGTATGCGTGGAACTGACTCCACAGTCGGTACAAGCAGCAGGTTGTCTTACCTATAGGGTAATTATGTCATGGAAAAAGTGTATCTTAGGTCATATTTACATTTTACTTGTTACTGTTATTGGAAATAACTTGCAATTATCTATTTTTTATAAAAGTAACTGAAGATTTTGTTACACATTTTGACAACGTTATGTTATTTTCACCCCAAAATGCATTATAAGTAATGTTGTCTCATCAACTTTATGATGTCATTTCCAGAACTGTCAACTCCCTGAAGGTACCTTTTTCACATGTGATGTGTATCGGTAAATACATACTCGTATCCCATGGGTGACAAGTGTTGATCTAGATCAGCTGGAAAATCCATGCCAACTTATCAGGATCTACATTATTCACTTTAAGATTCATTTTGGTTATATCTGACCAAGAAACAGTGTAGATCCAGATCATATAGCACATATTAGCCAGCTGATCTGGATCTACACGGGTAACCTATCCCTTTCCTCCATAAATACACCTTTATTGCGACGGCAAACAGTTAGATCCTAATCAGATGACGCGGATGTACTGGCTGATCTGGATCTAAACTGTTCGCTTTTTATTCGTTAGGTTATTTCTGACCTAAATGTGGCAAGAACAGATCCAGGTCAGATGGCACGGATGTGCCGTGTGATCTGGATCTAAACTGGTCGCATATGCGTTATGGAGGAAATGGCTATATGATTAAAGATGCATCTATGGAGTGAAGGGTTAGATGTACCCACCAGTTCCACTTCTTCCAAGTAAAAGTATGGGAGCCTTAGACTTAATGTTGATGATGGCATGTTCTAGATCAGTGACCCGGAACGGAAAGTCCACTTTTGTATCAATGCTCTGTAGCACGTGGCTCACGAGTGTCGAGGAGAACGAGTAGAACTTTAGGATATGGTACTCTGTGTCGTTCGAGCTTGCAGGAGGGAAGAATCGCTGCATGTCCTACAAAAGAACTTTACTAAACTACCAACACAAGATTTATCACTGAATACTTCTGTCATCATGATACTGGTAAACTGGCTTAACTTTATAAAACATTGGTAATCTGATGTTACCTATTCTCAACAACAACAAAAAACGGACAGTTGAAATCTGAAATATGACATTATCTTAGATAATCTACCTGAGATCAGATTTTATAAGCTATGATAGTTGTTGTTCTTGGAATTGAAAACTGAACCTGTTTTAAACTTATCTGTGCATTTTGCATTGATATTTCATGTCATGCATGAAACAAGTGTCTAAGTTGTTAGTTTTTATGAATTGATGATACAACATACCACATGTTTAATAAAAGTCGAATTGCAAGATGTGCAGCTGAATTCAGAGAAAGTTTGTGCACACTTAAATTAATTCAAAAATCACATATTGATATCATGCGTGAGTAGGGTAACAAATGTTAGATACAATTTTTTTTAAATTTTTTGCCAAATACATGATTATATAAATACTTATCTGTGATAATTAAAGCTGGAGCTCGATAAGAGGCAGTGCCTTAGTAAATATTAAATATAAGGCAAATAAACAAAATTTGTCAAATCAATACTTTGCCGTAAGCTTTTACCGGTCAGGTTTTTTCCCGTGTTTACATTGCTTTATTCTTTGTACAACCGGAAAATCGTTTTTAGACTCTTAGTGAATGGACATTCAAGCGACCTTAGGATGAGCTTTGCGACCAGAGCTAGAGCTCAATATTAATAATACAAGCACAAACTATTAAATAAATGGTGTCAGCAAGCCAGAAAATATGATACCTCTGTTCAATCAATTTTATCACTTGATATTAACTTTATACTTACATTTCCACAGATGAACATGCACAAGAGATCCTCTAAGGATCCATGGACTGTAGTAATGGCGAATAACGATCTCCCAAATGCAGATGGACACATTTCTAATGTATTTATACAATGTCCCATTTGTACATCAGATGAAAATGCCTTTCACTTAAAACTGCATATAAGGATGAGAAATAACATAAACAGTGTTACCCCACCCACCTGATGATGCTGTTCTAGCTCAGTGTCTGGTATATCCTCCTCCGCGTACAGCATGGGGTACCTTTTACATGTACCAAGGGGCACCTGGGGGTTATCCTTCATCCCTCTTAATTTCTTCTGTATGATGCATTCTTCTCCCCTCTGGTGTGACTTCTTGATCCTTTGTACACACCTACAATAAGTTCCTCAACATTTATTTCTTTCTTTCAGATGATTATGTAAACATCAAATGTTACTGCTAGTCATCGTTCAGCAAACTTTAAGTGAAACAATATATCATGGCGCGATATGGCAGGTGTGCCTTTGACAGACATGCTGGCCTGTTTGTTGACGAGTATTTTATGCCATTCTTTATCTTCATCGTGTTTGCTGTAATGAAAGAACATTGGTTTCTGAGGTTTTACCCTGACCAAATTATTCTCACTAACAATTTACTTCATGGGTTACTGTATCTTTATGTTAACCATAGTAATTTAGATAAGCCTGCATATCCTTAACTTCTGATATCTGGATCCACGCAATTTGCTTTTTGATCTATTAGATTATCTCTTATCAAGAAGAGATTACTGTAGATCCTGATCAGATGGTGCGGATCTCAGAAAACTTTCTTCATGCATATCAGTGATTGAAACAAGAGGGGTATTTGCAGAAATATCTTTAGATTTTCGGCTAATTCTATTTGAACTTTATGTGTGTTGGTACTCACCCCCTTTCATTTTCAAAAAGGTGCTCATTAATTTTACTTTACTTAAGTAAAGCCTGTCTAAGAAGACAATCAAGCTTTGGATTCTAGTAATAGTTGAATTTCCTGTTCTGAATACTTATTATTCAGTAACCTTTGTAAGTTGACCCAGTACCCTTTCACTTTGGTAAAATACCCTTTGCATACTTACATCAAGGGGTCAATACCCTTCGCTTAAAAACTTATCTTCAGAACTGCAACAGAAATAAGTTATTTCACACTGGTAATTAACCTGTGGATCTTGTCATGGTCCAGTACAATATCCCAGACACGAATAATCTCTGAGTAAATTCTTCCCCCTCTGACAGCTTGAGTGAGCTCCCCTGACTTTGCCTGCAGACGGCGCTCTGATGTCTCACTACATCGAGGCGAGAATGCTACAGCAAGTTCCCACAGGATTCTTCTTCCTATAATGAAAAAAGCTTCAAATGTTAAATGTTTGTTATGAAGGGTACTAAGTAAAATAAAAACTTTTCAATACCATCTAATTGCAGAACAAATATTTGAAGATACATTGTTGATCAGGTATTCAATATATTATTATTAGGGATGGGATAAAATATCCGAATCACTATTCGGATTACCAAATCCGGTATTCGGATACTATCCGAATACCCGTATCATTGTATTTTGCCCATTACCTACATGTACTTTTAAATTTAAAATGCAGTACAGATAAGCTTTATCGCGATGGTTCAAGTCCACGACCAGGCTACCAGGGTATCACAAAATGTAAGTGAAAATTGGGAACAAACGACTAAACTTTTTAAGTTAATTACAGCGTTGAAATTTGACTACCGCGAAAGAAGTACGACAGGAGAGGGGAGTAGTTTTAGTACCGTTGATAGATTAAATAGATTAAATAGGAATTTCATTTCACATGGAAGCTTGTAAGCTCATACACATGTAAATACTATTCTTTAAACACAATAAATATGCGTATAGTCACATGCAATCATACATGTATGCGAGGCGATTCATACTACGAAAATCTGCCACAAATTTTCCACTCATTACATCAAAAATTGCTTTGTGATGAATTTATTGATAAATAACATGCATACACATTGGGTTAAAAAATAAATGCAAAGATTATGGTGAATTGCATTTTCTAACATTTTCAGGATTTCGGCTTCTAATGAAAAGTGTTGTTTGTTTTTTTACTTAAACTTATTTTAATGTGGTCATTTCAAAATAACAAGTTTACAATTTGAAAATATCCGGTACATTTATTTGCTTAAAATCCTGTTGCAATAAATTGTCAAAATATCTGCTTTTTTATGGGACCCGTTTTTTCTAGTAAACGAAATTAAACTATAATGACAGATGTCAAACTCGCAAAACAACAGAACACTGTCTGGATCAGTGATCTTCCGGTCCCACAAATAACCACTATACAAACAATCAATTAACACCTCTTTTGTCAACCCTTCTGTGGCTGTCTGGCCGAGGTTCATCAGGACAAAACCTTATCACAATAGAGATAAGTGCAAGCAATGAAGCATGTTTAGGAAGATTTATTTGTGGTACTTAGACTCTTTCTCCGTCGTTATCAGAAAATAAACGACTGTTGTAAACCAAAACGTAGAGGCCTCTGATTGGCTGCTGGATTACGTCACGCCTGCTTTCTGTATCTATTTAAAAATTTCCTCTCAAGCTTCTTATCAACTTGGCCTATTGCTCATCACAATAATTCATGATAAAACTTGACATGGATAAAGAGTAAATATGCACAATTTGTGATAAAAAAAGAAGAGGTACAGAATATTCTTTATTAAACCTGCAACTAGAAGGTGTTTATAACAGCACACTAAACGACATGGTATGGCAAACATTGTGCAACTCGAAGGTTTAAGATATCTTAGTTTAGTAAACATTCCAAAAAATATGTATGGCAATAAATTAGTGGCCGACAATGAGGTGGCATCAAATTGCTATCAGCAACCCTGTTGGGATATCTTGTAATATGACTCCAAGTTCGTTGTATTCTTAAATCTAACAATAACTCGTTGTTAATCTTCAGCAGGATGTTCTTGCAAGCGGGGGGAATATACAGCCTATTTTAAACCTCAAGGAAAGATAACTGAAGCTCCTTGAGGATTCTCTGGCGACTATAATCGCCAGACAAAATTGGTTTACTACTGTCTGCTTGTCTGATGAAATACAGACATGCGCAGTGAAACAGTCAAACTTATGTTTCATTAAACTTGAAGAAAATAATGAAATTAAATTTGTACGAACAAAAGGGTATCCGGATACGTGAAGGATTTCCGGATACGATCTTACTATTTGGATATCCGGATAACCGTTCCCATCACTTATTATTATGTGATAAGTCTCACAGAAAATTTTGAAGTTTTTAAACTATCCAGATAAGAACACCTGCATTATGTAAGTGCATATTGCAGTTCAGACAGGTATATATCAGAATTAAAATAACTGCCACACCAAAATGAGCTTGCAAAGTATCAGCCTCGCGAAACAAGCTAAGGACCAATGTATTTAACATCCTAAAAATAACAGATGCTTTACATTCACATTCAGTGCCCCCAAATCATAAAACTAATAGTTGAGATCAGTGTTACATTGCTAGAACTTACAAAGTAATATTACAATCCAGAATTTCACAACATTTTTTTCCTTTTTTGAAATGAATGTAAGCCTGGACCAATGACTCTCACCTTTACTGAACTTGGCTTCAAACAGGTTTAAAGTAGCGGGAACATGTTTCAGTTTCTTGCACAGGTGGGGCTGCCAGTCTCCACTGGCCAGTAGCTGGATATTCCGGACTATCCGGCGCTTCAGCTCAGGAATCACGTGTTTGTCTCGCAAGGTTTTCCAGACCTCTGCTGTACACTCTACTTCCCACTCCAGGTTATCAAACACCTATTAGAAAAAAATGTGAGGTAAATTACCACGAAAAATAAAGGAGGTCATCTTTAAAATTGCTAACAATAGGTTGACACAGGCTGGCAAAGGTTGCTGAAAAATACTGATATATAAATTGAAAAAGAGGCATGACATTTCATAATTTCTAAAGAAATACATTAACAGACACAATTTGTCAACGTATTGCAAAAATGGTATAAAAACCACCAAAGTAGGGAGTTATAATGCTTTTGCACTATGGTGACAATTTGTTCATGTTAAAATTTTACTTTATAAATCATTTGATGTGGTGCCTTTGTAAATTGTTGTTTTTGTTGTTTGGAATTTAAAGTATTTTTAATAATATTATGTAAAGTGTGTCACCATTTCCAGACTTTTTAGTAATGTTATTACATTTATTTCTTGTTAGAAGTATCATTCTGATCATATATACTTCTATCAAATTACATAAAAATGTAAAGTATCATCTTATGCTAGAGTAAATGAAGTCATAATTTCTTTACAAAATATAACCTTCCCAAAAGTTTAAATTGAAGCTGTAATTATATCAATACATAATACATAGAAAAAGATGGTAAATTAATAAGTAAATATTTGCCGATTAATAATCGGCTGAGCAACCAGTTTGTTATAATCAGCCTACAGAAGAATAACAGTCCAAGGCCTTGCGCCCCGAGGGCTGTTCGCTAAGGCCTTGCGCCCCGAGGGCTGTTTGCTACTGACAGTTGATTGTACTACTTAGCTGCGTTTCAACGTCTTATTTTATAAGTTAATATACAGTTTATATGCAGTCATGTGGGATAAGACTGTGCATTGCCCAACTCTGCGAGCCTGATTTGCATATTTTCAAAAACCCTGAGGTCATAAGAACCAGCTGCCAACCGTGACTTTTATAAAGAAATAAGGCAATTTTCGAAGCATCATATGGGTGCATCTTGCTAGAAACTTTCTTGTAAGTAAATAACTTCTTTAAAGTTACACAATTATCAAATAAATTTCCTATATATTCCTTCTCACTCGCACTTCCTCATTTTGACAGTTAAAATAAATGTTGGTTATTTATACCAACATTTTAATATTCTTTTTAAAAGTTTGCAGCTTGGGAGAGTGGTACATTTTAATATAAACAAACAATTTACAGTAAACATTGGAGCAGAGTTGGGCAACTTTTTGACATGTTAACATGTGTGTGATTTCACATTGACATCGTTTTTAAACCTTATTAGGAAATTCATGCACAAAAATGACTGCAAACCAATTTCTGAATGGATACAGTTTCCTTCTGGTATGTACCTGTCTTAAGCTTCTGAATGTGTTATACACCGCCGTTAAGCTTTTACGATAGGTATGCAGACTTTCTCCATACCACCGTATTTCCATCTAGACGTCTTTTTTTTTTATAAAATCTGCATTCATTATCATATAAAGGTTCTCTTGTAAGCAAATGTTGATAAATTAAAACTTTACTCCATAGATAAACTTTTATTGCAACCGCTGTGTAGATTGGGATCGGCTAGCACATCTCTCTCTCTCTCTCTCTCTCTCTCTCTCTCTCTCTCTCTAAATATATATATATATATATATATATATATATATATATATATATATATATATATATATATATATATATATATATATATATATATATATATATATATATATATATATATATACAGAAATATCGTCAGATATGGGGTCTCTGTAATAAACCTTAATCAGGGGTTGTATATATATACTAAGAAATGTGGTAAGTTACGGGTCTTACTTCGATATTATACCTATATGTGTGGTTCTATAAAAGTTACGGGGTATATATGGTACCCCGCTAATTAAATGTCATTTCTATGCACTATCTGACCTTGTAAGTACTATAAGCTGTAATACAAAAATTTGGTTTATGATAAAAAAAAATTTCGGGGTTTTTTTTATAGACCGAAAATAAATTTCGATAATAAACCGTGTTACGGGAATAAAGTTTATCGTACTTAAGAAGTCCGAATATGCATAGAAATGGCATTGAAAATTACGGGGTACCATATATACCCCATTACTTTATAGCACCTCACATAAAGGTGTAATATCGAAATTAGACCCGTAACTTACCACATTTCTTAGTGTATATATATATATATATATATATATATATATATATATATATATATATATATATATATATATATATATATATATATATATATATATATATATATGGAGTCAAGGGTTAAGGTGAACACCTACAATTATCTACATTTGTAATAACTATCATTTGAGTGTTTCCTTATTATACCGCAAGCTTTGTTTACACCAAATAGGCTTTATGACAGCTTATGGAAAAAATGAATGAAAATAATCTAGGAAATATTTAAAATCTAGATATTAAACTGGTTATGTATACAATACAATGTTTTAATCACCAAAAGCTTCAGTTTAAATAGGTGTTTCTTTGCTGGTTACAAAATTGTATTATTTAAAGCAAACTGAAAGATTAACTGTTGCAATTTTTTTCTCTAAGGGAATGCCACACCCCTACTTCCAGGAGCCAATTATTCTGTAAGCTGTGCATGTGGGCTAATTATTATATAATAAATGGCGTTACTTTTCCAAAACACTTGACAAATTTGTTACTATTATAAGTAAGGTGTACATTGTATAAAAACTTGCAATAGTGATATACAATTACAAGAAGGTGGGAACTCTTTAATTTTGAAGATGGAAAAAATAATGCTTCCAGTAAACAACCAATTGACAAACACTATGCTCAAGGTTAAAAACGGTCATTCAATACAACAAGTACTGACCTGTATATCAATAAGATAGTCATCAGCTGGTTCTTCCTCATCCTCATAATCACTCTCGTCTACAGATTCCATTTCATTAACCTTTCTATCTATTCCTTCATCTTCATTGTCAACATTGTTTGTTTCTACTCTCACAACACGTTCAACAGCCTCAATGTCCGCTTGAACTTCAGCTTCAACCTTATCAGTTTCTTCTTCCATAACTTTCTCTTCCGTTCCTTCCTCTATCACGTTTACCCTGTCTATCAACTCGACATCTTTAAGTTCAAAACATGATTTTTCTTTTTTCTTTGACTTGTTATCCTGTGTGTCTTGATGTTTTAAGTTGCTTTGCCCATTTAAATCATTGCTTTCCTCATGTTTTAAATCTAAATCAACATCCTCTGTTGTTGTTACACTGGAATCTAATTCACTTAATTCATCCACAAATTCCTCAATACTGACATTCATTTCTGCATTATCTTTTTTATTAGTTTTATTTCTGTCTCTTTCCAATAACAGATGTCTTGTATCTGTATTACGAATTCCAGGTTCAGCATCTTTCACTTCAAACCGTTTCGATTCAGATGAAATGCTATCTGTTTTATCTCCAAGTGTGTTTTCTTGCTTCAAAGGATCAGACATTTCTTTTCTATGAGCCCATTTATATGTTTCTGCAACCTGTTTACTGTCTTCAACAAGAGTCTCTGAGCTTTGATTGTCTATCTTGCTTATGGATCTGTCTGAATTAGATAGTTCTTTGGCTCCTGTATGCCTGTTCTCCATAGGATTTTCTTTATCCATGTTTTCTTGTTCAGTGTGCTTGTCATTTCTCTCAGTTTCTATCACAGGCTTCCCGCTTGGAGTCTGGTCCACTTTGAAGATGGAATGTTTACTGTCAGGTAGAAGCCGGATAAGTTCCTCAATGTGCTTCTTTCTTTGGTCTCTGAGCGACACTGCTCTCGCTACATCTATCACAACCTGATGGTTCGTTTCACTGTCTGCTGGTCGCTGCTTCTGGTGAAGATCCTCGTCTAATGATGCTGTACTGTCATCTTTCCTCTGAACGTTTGGTCCATGGAGTTGCTCTCTTGACGGTGCTACAGATCTTGCCAATCTCAGATATTGTAGTCGCCTATCGTTTTTCTTTGTCAGATAGTTTATTGGTAATTTGCCTTCTTTGTTAAAATAGTTTGCAGACAGATTTTTTTTGCATAACATTTCTGTCAGTTTAAGGACATGAGTGCTAAACTTTGCCCGAGCAATCAAGTGGAAGAGACAGTTACCATTTTGATCCAGTTGCTCAGGATCGAGGTGGGGGTAGGCACCAGGGTTACTCTCAAACTGATCCAGAAGGAAGTCTAACAATACTGGAGCTGTGGAAAATATATTATTAAAATTATAGCCAAATGTAGAAACTAGTAATTTATAAAGTAACAAAATAAGGAATGTACAAAACTGAGCCATACTATAAAAGGCCAAATACAGAATGTCATAAGCTTACAAGTGATACATTTGGTTTGTCTAAAGAGTATACGCTTAACATTTTACACCATAGATATGAATTTTATCACACGAGTGATTATATGAGTGATCGCCCGATCCCCCAGGACATCCATGCTGTCTGAAAAGGTTCTATACTGTTTTTCTTTTGAGTATCATTTGAGTTTCATTAGGTTATTTCAGACCAAAAAGCAATCAGTGTAGGAAAGATCAGTAGCTCTTGATCAGATGGCAGATCGCTGCCAGATGTACCAGCTGATCTAGAGCTACTGATCACTTATGTGAACAAAGTATATATGGAGTAAAGGGTTAATTAATATTGAAGTAGTCTTATCAAAGGCTAAGAAAAGAAATAATTGACTTGAAAAATATACACCTAAACTTTAAGATCAAATAGTTTATTTCCTTTACAAAAAGCTGTAGTACGAGAATACATTACAGGAAAGGCAACATACTGAAACTTACAAACTTAGTTTTACTCTTACCAATAATTTAATCCGGGAAATACTGTTAGTGAGTAAATATTCTTCTACGGAACAGTCCATTTTCTGGTTTTGAAAACTGAGTTTCAATTATTACAATTTTATCAAAGTGCAAGATGCATACATTTCTCTTTCTCTAAGACAATGACCATGGCAGCATGTATAGGCGTGTCACCGTCATACATGGACAGCTTCGTGGTGTCAGCTCCTCGCTTGACTAGTTCTGTCAACACCTTGAAATGCTCCTCACTGACAGCACTCTTCACAGCCGTCTCCCCATCTATAAATAGGTTTGTTGGCATTTTTGTAATACGGTTTCGACTTTAAAGTTTCTTTTAATTTCTTTACCCCAACTGCATCGGATATTGCATTGGGAACAGTGTAGATTTGTGCTGCGTCGAGTATCCCAGTAGTCGAATACCCCAAAATCTTAAGAAAATCGGGTACGAGTATTCACCATTGCTAACAATGTTGAATCACAATCTTTAATAATTAAAACATTTCTGACAAAAAGGTGAAATATGCATATCAGGAATCGCCACATTCAGAAAAAACAGCCTCCCCACACAGTCAAGAAAGAGAGAGGGAGAGAGCATGGTTAATAAAATGACCAGTTTAAAAAAAGACACCACAAACAATTAACAAAAGTAAGAAGTTATTGTCAAAAAATAAACCACAATGATCTTTAAAGTAAGTTTAAGCCATGTTTTCCTAAGGCTTGTACCAGAAGTTAAACATTTTTTTCAATTTATTAATAGTTGTTTTGTCATCAAGCTGACATATACAGGTGTAAGACCTGTAAATAGACTTCCCTATATAAACTGTAGTAAACATGACATGTTTCAAAAGGCTGGCAATCATAGCTGGTACCATTTGAATAAGGGCTAACTTACATGCTTTTGAAGCTAAGTGTCTCTACTGTCCATTTCCAGCAAGAAAAGTAAGGGTCATGTATCAATTAATAGAGATTTGACACCTTGAAACCGGTGGTCTGTTTTTTTACTTCTGTGTGAACTTCAAAACTGTTTTACATATGCCATTCTAAAACTAGGTGCTTTTTCATATACTGCATTTCCAAACATAAATTTGCTATCAGTGTGTCAGTAAAAGCATCTCATTTACTTAACATGTTCCTTTCAGGCCATACTAGCCATTTAATGCCACCAAAAGGCAAAACAATTGGGACTATTTAGTGTTAGCCATTGTTTGACTAGCCCAAGTAGGAACATCCGGTGAACTATTTACAAGTAATTAGCCTTCAATGTTAATGTGACTTGTCTTGAGTCAGCAAGATTCAGCATCAAAACAATTTTTTCATAAATGTTTGCATTACCAATTTCAAACAAGAGACAGTCGAAGACGGATGATGCTCTCCGAATGGGTACTTTGTCACAAAAACGGTTAGTTGTGTAACTATTAAGGTGACTTTTGAGAATGATGTAGTACTATAAAATGAGACATAATCAAACCTGCACCTATAAAGGTTGAAGGAATGACCTTGACCATCTAGATAGTGACCCAAAGGTTTGATTCGTAAACCGATCTGAAAACTGTCAGTCCTAAATCATGGATCATGAAAATCCACAGCCAAAGTGTAGATGCAGTCTAATAGGTTCTAACTGTTTGCATTTAGTCATTAAATTATTTCTGACCACAATGCGAACTGTATATTTTTTTTCAAATCACAGTGAATAGTTTATATACAATGATAGTAACGAGTTGGTTTGTATGCCAGAGCATACCAGCATGCAAGAATACTTACTGTCACTTCCCAGGGTAGCACCACAGTTGAGAAGATTTGAGACAATCTGTAGCTTGACTTCCTCTGCAGCTTTCAGTGAAGTATCACTCACTACTGGGACTACCGACAAGTTCGAGGCAAACCCTACGACAACAACAACAACAACAGCTAAGTACATGTCTAATGTGGTACATAAAATGACAGTTAAGTGGGAATTATGTAACATTAAAATGATTAATTTAAAACTTAACATTTATCCATTGTGTTGTTGTTGACCTTTTAACCCTTTCGCTGCCAGCACATTTTTTTATTTATTGATGTGTTGTTCGCCAGAAAATTTCTAAGAATCATCTCACACAGAAAGTACACAAAACCTCATAAAATCAGCATAATTATAAATAAGAGATTATATTTTCAACCTAAAATTTGTTTCATTATTTTTTTTTCAAAAAAAATTTAATTAAATTTGCCATCTGTCAAACCTCTGATTAACAAAATCAAGATTGAGTGGTATGTTTCCTGCTTCATTTTGAATAGTATTGTCACTCATATAACATTCATATGAGAAATCTGAAGAATTTTACACTCTGAAAATAATATTTTAACATCATTACGTGTAGCATTAAATATATGCCTCTGTCAAAATATTTGAGCCAGCATTTGCATCTGCCATTTTTTAATGAAACAATTTCTGCCGGAAAATTAAAATTACAAGTACTTATTAGAAATACAACATGATTAGCTTGTGAAAACAAACCTGAAGTCGGATTTGCTACAATGGAGTATCTTCTAATGGCATATCAAACACTTTTATACAATGGAAATTGGTATACCCCATAATGACTTTTTTGTGATGGGTACACCCTTTTTGTTGAACTGCAAAAGTGTTTATCCAATAGTACTCAAAATATTCTACGGTTCTCAAAATACATTGTTGATCTTAAGTCTTTTAAGTAAATAATACTCAGGATGATCTGGGACTACCATTGCCCAAGATCATAAAACTAAACCTGGAGGTCAGTCTCAAATCTCAAGCATCTGATTGGCTGAAATGGCGACCAGTCGCCTTTTCAGCCAATCAGATCCTTGAGATTTGAGACTGATCTCAAAACTTAGTTTTATGATCTTGGGCCCATGAGTGTGAATGTAAAAAATGCCGTGTGTAATGACTTCACAATCTACCTTTGAGCTGATCTGAGCCATGCATATTTCTGAACTTTCTAACAAGCATATCTAACTGTCTCCATTTATTACTGCTTGCCAAACCATCAACTATCATGAGGTATGTCTCTCTTCCAACAGACATCAGGCAAGGCGGTATCTCTGAAATGTCACTAGATTAAGTTAACTCCTTATCCTATGTGAGACTAGTGTTCATCCAGATTAGCCTGCAGTTCCATGCAGTACATACACTACTCTCTTTTTAGATTAATTAGGTTATTTTTTAATTGGAAGCAAACAATAAAGATAATGATCTTAATGCAGGGATGTGAAGGCTGATATAGCAGTATTTAACATTCCTAACTGGTACTACCCAAGTAGAATCTGTTCGTAATTACACCACATTTAATAACCGAACATGATAGAAACAGTGTAGACAGTTCAAATTCAAGCACACAGGAGGAAGTACGTATTCCAAACCATACATACAGCAAGGTTTATATAAAAATGTAGTAAATATTTCTTACCTGGGTTGTGTGTCTCGGCTAACTTCTTGATTATTTCAGCCACGGCTTTCTCGCAGACCTTCTCGTGGCGCGAACCGTTGTGTGTCTGTTTCAGCAACTCTACCATCTTCTCATAGCCTTCACTAGGCTCCTCGTGTCCGAAGTGGATTATTCCCTGAGATAACAGGTCATCACACAGGTCACATGACCTCTTGGGTTTTGCTTTGGATGTGGGTGCATTTGTTTGCTTGACCTCAGTCAGTGGCTGGCTTCTACCCTGAGTTTGTTTTCTGCTTGTCTCCGAAGGTGCTGCCAACTTGGATATATTTTCTGAAAATAACAAAACGAATAATTTTATTGTCAATAATATTTTCTTGGCAATGCTTTTAACTTTATATGTCCTGTGTATATGTGTGCTTTTTGCATGAACCATTGACGTGTTAATGGATGGGTTGGGGTTATTTCACCAAGACATTTTAGCGGCATTATAATTTGTACATGTTGGTTTATATGACAACCTGTTGGGGCAAGTGTAAGGTTGGAGCACCCCAGAACCTGGTTAAACCTTCAGTGGCAATCCGTTCCAATGCAGTAACCCAAAGGGTTCACTTTTTTGCTTATAATGTTTGTGGTGTCTTACTTGAATTTGATGTTCTTATAAACCCTTGTTCTCCTGTCCTCTCTACATTTTGGCTGCGTGAGGAGGCTGTGCTTTAGAAGTTTTACAATTCCGGATATGCATTTTTCTCTTTTTTTAAACATAAAACATACATTTTGTTTACAAAAACTCATCTGGTTCGTAAAGACAACTTTATTCGTCGATTACACAGAAATGAGTCTACGGCGTACCTGTTAGGTATTATAAACATGTTGCATTGTTTTAAAAACAATTAACATATTTTAAACAATAACATTTTTTTCCAGAAAACAAGGTAGCTTTTCCTAGATTTAAGTCCAAAAGAAGAATGCTTCTATCATTTTTTTTATGAGTTAAATGTTTTTAATTTCAATTAAAACTTGATATTTTTAGTGAACATCAATTGCTTTGTAACATCTTTCAGAATTTACTTTTTCAAGAATTTTATAGCTATATGAAGAAATTTTATTCATATCTTTTTTTAATATAACACACTTAAAAATAATGTTTTGAGATTATTAAATGTTCATTCACCACGCGGGATAATTGTGTCTAAATTAACTGATCATTAACCTTAAAACTAATGTATTTGAATAAAACATGTGAAAAAGGAAAAAATGCTTTTTACGGGAATTAAACTTAAATATTGAGTGTGTTAAACTAAATATCTGTATATCAAATGATAGTGTTTTTAGCTGGGAGCGAACCCGCACCGTTACGGCGAAGGCGCCTAGCCCTACAATTCCTGTGACGCAACCAACTGAGCTAACCAGGTCAAAGGTTGATCGGATAGCCCTGATATACGTAACCATCACTGCATGGCATTAATAATGGGTTGTTTTACAGATAGCAGTACTGACTAAATGTACGGGGAGACTTTTTTACGGCCGCCACTCTGCACAAATAGCGCTACTGTGAATTTCAAATGATAGTGTCTCTAGCTGGGACACTTGGAAAGAACTGAAGCCTGTTTTCAACATACCTTTACTATACATGGCCATCCTTAGGACTTCGCGACTTTGCGTTTCCTTCTTGGGCAGATAGTCTATTGCAAGCTGGCCGCTGGCATTTTGAAGGTTCGGGTTTACATTACACCCCAACAATAAGACAATTACATCATACCTGTAGTAAAGAATATATTAATAAACACTTTTAATAGCCTACACAAATAGCACAAAAATGGTGACAAAGGGGAAAGCAGTAGGTAATTCCAAATTGTGATTAATTTACTCAGTTGAAAATTTAATTGGAAAAGACAACACCAGTAATGCAGATTTGAGTTTTCTTTTTGTCATGAAGACAATTTTTTCTTTGCAGTGACTGGGCAGTAAGAGGCATGAATCAAGTGCAGAAGATATAAAATTAATTAGAGTTCAATGTTCAATATTTTATTGTAAAGCACCACGTGTAAAAAAACGAGCAGAGTTGTAGGATATACTAGCGAACAGTTATAGGCATGGATTTGTTTAAACATTGATTGCTATGATCAATTATATGTAGGATCAACTCGGAGAAGTGGATAAAAAGCTAATTAAACTTTGAACAACTTTAACCTAACATCTTGATGTTAAGACCCTTATATGGCTAACTTTATCGCTCCCTCAATCAATTCTGATAGAGATGAAGACAATAAAGACATTAAATGTGTAATTTCACTAAATAAGCATCGTGTTTCAGTCAAATTGTCAAATACTCTCCCTACCTGATCAGAAGGAATCAATAGGTATTTGGCAGCAACCTTTGGCAAAGCCGTTTGTTATCCCAGAATTTATGTCATGTCTTAATTTAGTTACGAAATGTAAGCTGTTTCATGAACGATGCCTTTGTCTGTCGTTTTTTGGGGTAAAGCTCTTAGACCAGATATTAACACAAATGATGTGCAAACACCAAATAAAATAAACAGGTAGAAAGCTGTGAACATGGTGAACACATTTAACCAAAAGTGCAAGGCATTGTTATATCATTTATGTTCAGTTTCAATAAAATAAACTGGTTCCAAGATCATAAAACTAAAGCTGGAGACCAGACTCAAATCTCAAGCATCTGATTGGCTGAAATGGCGACTCAAATCTCAAGCATCTGATTGGCTGAAATGGCGACTGGTCGCCATTTCAGCCAATCAGATGCTTGAGATTTGAGTCTGGTCTCCAATCTCAGTTTTATGATCTTGGGCCCTGGGGATAACTAAAACATTTTAGCTTAAGCCTCATGCTAAATATTGTATGGTTTGTAACTCAGTAATAATAATACAATAATACAAAAGTAATGGGAAATAATAAAATTCACAATTATGCAAAAAGATCAGCACCTTGCTCCGCTTTGGTAACAAATTACAAGACAAGTAAGAAATATGGCCAAGATATATTTTTATCAAAGTAATCACGGTAAAATCGAAAGTAATTGACGATTATATCTTCTATTTTTGGTATTAATGATTCGATAACGATTTAATTTTAAAGGTATCCGACTACTTTCAATTACATAAACAAACTGTAATTAAATGCAATTGATTATTAAGATTAAAGTGTTATGATAATCCCATGTCTGCTTAGAATCATGGTTGATAAGGCTCAAGGTAGTGATGTTAAGTCTTCATAACAAGGCTACACCGAGAAATCAGTAATAATGTTTACGTGTAAGTTTGACGTAAAAATGAGCAAATAATGAAAATCTGTATAACATACAGCAGTTGTCGTTTTCTGCTCCCGTTCTTACCTATTTTCCTTGTCAACTTTTTTTTCTTTCGTAGCAGCATGTAGAACCGAGTTGTTATTGATGTCTAACTCGTGTTGGTCTGTATTACCTTGACGGCAGTACTGCTGCACCAGGTACTCAAGCAGGGTAAGGTTTCCTTATAATTTATAAATGATCACATAAGCAAAATTAAGTTGAAATAGACATTCAAAGAGAAAGAAAAAGAAAATTTTCCGGCTGTTGCTGTCAACTGTTTTTAAACTTGGTAAGGAGGGGTAAGTTTCTAATGATAGTATAGTATTTGTATTAAATTTGTTATTTAATAATAATGGTATTGATTGTTATTAATCCACTAAAATTATATTGACACAATATGTACAAATCAGTCCAAGTTATATGGTTTACACCAAATTCATATTAAATCTCGAATGGGCAAATAAGAGATAACCTAGCCCAATACCGGTTTTCTTAGGCGAATACGAGAACAGATGATTCTGATTGGCTAATAAACAGGTCTAATATAAACTAAATCACTTCCCTGAAGAAAGACAAATGCCGCTATTTTAGAATTTCAGTCGATTTTAATGGATAAAATGGTAAAAGATAGTGCGACTTAGGACGCAAGAGGTAAAGTAATGCAAAGAGGATAAGTCTATGTTTCCGCTTTTGGTGATATCTTCCTGTGAAATAAAAATCTTGAATAAGTTTATCTAACTCGCTTTTAAATTATAACACTAACGTGGATGATTGCAGCAAGTATCCTGAAAGCAAATTTAAGGAAATAGTCTTGATTTGAGCGAGAGTTTTAAGCATCGAATTGCAAAATGGATCAAATCTTAATTTGGTTAATTTACAGACATATTATATTAAGATGAGTATCAGATCTACATGCGGAAGTCGTGGATTGAATGTGTCGGGAAGTAAACTTGTTTTGGATATTAAAACTAAATCAAGACTGGGTGAATCAGAGTTGGCTGACACAGTGTGTAGTAATATTCATGTTGTTTTGTAAACAAACTTCTTGGGCTGGATATTGAACAAACATAAAGGAGTTTTTTCTGAGAATGTTAAGTTTTTAAAAAAACCAACAGGAAGCTGTGTTCAGAAAGCACATATGCCCTCGGTAGCAAATTTGTCAAGATACAAATTTAAAATGACAACACAGTGTTAAAACAGCAACTAAAATCACAAGTTAGTTCTTAATATAGGAAACAACTTTCTGGTGCCAAAACCTGTGCATGAAAAGAATTTAACATAAAATCAAGTAAAGTTACCTATAATCTGATTATTTAAAACAGAATTGCAACATTTACATTATTTAATGTAATAAATCCTAGGCAGTTAGTAAAAACACTGGTCATGCAAGAGGGTGGGTATTTTTTTAGAGTCACATGCCTGAATATCCAACTTGCCTAAACAGTTATTTAAACCGTTTCTCTTACTACAAATGGGGAGATAACCCCAGAAATAAGGTACTCAGAGTTATGTAAATTGTCAGGGTCATTACTTGTGCACTGTTAAGAAATTGTGTAAACTTTGATGCTACTGTTCATTGCAGAAATTGAGAAATATCCAACTTGCCGAAACAGGTTAACCATTTCTCAAAATGGGGAGATAACCCTAGAAATAAGAAATTAGGAGTTATGTAACTTGTCAGATTCATGATATGTGCACTGTTAAGTAGGTGCGTAAACTCTCATGTCAATTATCTTTGTAGAAATTGAGAAATATCCAACTAGCCGAAACAGGTTTTATTACCATTTCTTTTAGTACAAAAAAGAGAGATAACTCTAGAAATAAGGTACCCAGAGTTATGTTACTTGTCAGGGTCATGTATGTTTACTGTTTAGTAAAGGTGTACACTTTCATGCCGATTCTATTTGTAGAAATTGATAAATAACCAACTTGCCGAAACATATTAACCATTACTCTCTCAGTACAAAACGGAGAGATAACTCAAGAAATAAGGTTATCAGAGTTATGTAACTTGTCAGGGTCATGACCTGTGAATTGTTAAGCATGTTTGTAAACTTCCTTGCCAATGCTTTTTGTAAAAATTGAGAAAAATCCAACTTGCCGGACGTACAGACGGGCAGACGGACAGACATATGGACAGTTCAATCACTAGATGCCGGTGGCATAGTAATTAAACCATATCATTACAAACAATATTTCTAATATGCTGCATAAATTGTGAATGACACACAGCCTAAATATAAACACAATGAGTTTTACAGCTAAAAGCAAACTCAACATCATATGTGCAAAAGCTGATCAATACATGTAACTACAATATGTAAAAATAGAAGAAAAGGAACTTTGAAACCCGCCGAATACTACAAGTATGAAAATATTACAGGCTCGGTTTGATTGTGTCTGTTCATTTGGCAGCAATGAAAATTTATTTTAATGCCGACGTTGTTAAGATAACACTAAAAAGATAAAAGTAATTTGAGAAAGTTTAAGTTTTTCGTCTATGATGCAGTGATGTGTATGTAATAGATAGTATTTCATCCCAATTAAATGAAGTATTGCATAATTTATGTCCCCATTTATGTAACGAATTATTTATGTCGGGTTTTTCCATTTCTTTTTCATAAAGGGTTTATTATTTCTCAGTGTTCATTTTTCTTCGTTCATCTCATAATTTACATCAGTAGTTCTATTTGGAGATATCATCAATAAATCAGATTTCGATGATTTGTAACTGACACGTAACTGATAAATTCTGGTGGTGACAATCTTACCTGTGAAAGTTTCGGAATGGACAGAGCTGATTCGATGATTGCATTTTTATAAAAAATATTAAAAATTCTGTTTAAGCTTGTCTATCTAATGAGGTCTCAGATAATTTCATTATGGTTTGAATGTTATGCATTGACATAAATAGATGAAAAGGGAACTTAGAAAGCCATCGAACACGACAAATATGAAAATATTGCAGACTCTGTTTGATTAAACTTATTCATGGACATTAATGGAAATGCATATTACTGCCCACACCGCCTAGCCCCGGGTTGAGCTCAACTCAATAAAAAGTACAATCAATTTTGACGATCCCAAACGATGGTGTGCATATGGCGGTGGACATGGAAGCCTTCAATGTGGTATTTTCAGAATAATAGACAATGATGTTATTCAAATTAAAACTATACTCACCAACTACCAGCGATATCCTGATTACAGCATGGAGGTAGGTGTCACCGTGCTCTAGAGATATTGTCTTCCTGTTACATCCACATTTCAGGAAATAGGAAATCATCTCTAAGCCCCACGGATGTTGCTGAAAAGAAATAAATAAATCTTACATTCCATCTAAAACGAATACCGATTTATTGATGTAAATAAACTGGAAAGAAAACAAACCAATTTTACACCATTCACAATTCTTTAAAAATAATAACAAACAGTAAATTTGGCAAATGTCCAGCAGAGATCCTGGAAAACTACAAACTTCACGAACTGGTAATTCTGGTAAACAACTTGCATCAGTGGCCGCGGAACACTTTAAGCTAATTGTGATTATAACAATTACGTATATGAACGATTCTAGAACAATTTGAGTCTTTGGATAAATTGAAAAGCGTCCAACCATCACTGAATCTGGAAAAAAGTTTCACGGTTCTTTAGTAAAACTAGCCATATAAAGCATAATCTGTATATACCAGCAGTGACTGTAGGGAGATACAGGGAAACGTGTTTCTTGATAATTATAGAGGGCGGTTTCAAATCTAAAAGAACTTTACGCAAATGATAGTTCTGGAAAATATACTGTCTTTCACTATTCTGGAAAACTACAAGCAGGATAAAACAATTGAAGTAGCAACCGAAATCAAGCCACAACACAGCCTCCACATATAGTAAAACATAATACAGTAAACTGAAATTATTTTTTTAACATTATCTTCTTACAGCACATGCATAGCTCAAGACAATTACATACAAATACAGTTTTACACTACAGTATTGAGACAGACCAAATCATATGTTTTATGTACTACAGTATTGAGACAAACCATATCATATGTTTTATGTACTACAGTATTGAGACAAACCAAATCATATGTATATTTTATGTTTATGGAATAATTATTTAATGTCTTTAGAAACAAATAAATAACAAACGGCATACCTCCGCATCTCATTAATTATATCTATTAATTGTTATAGTTTCAAAAAATGTTTCATTTTAACCATATCTCTTTATTAAACATTTAATAGTTCAATGTAACTTGTTCAGACTGCTAAAAGCGCACAAGCTCTAACAGAGAATGACTTAACGGAATTAAATCAAAGTTACCTTCATTAGATTTATATATAAAAGTATGGAATAGATATGTCTAAATGATATTCAATAGAATCTATTGCACCGAATCAAGTATTTGCAATAAATGACTACATCTCAGTGCAGAAGTTTCAGATATATGCCCGCAATGTAGGTGAATTAAATGTTTAAGTAAGAGGAAGACATCCTTTGGTAACATTGTTTTAATTTGCTGTCCCGTTATTTTACACGTTGTTCATTGACAGAAGCGTTACAGATGAAACAAATGACTACTATAGTATCCCATATAAATATTTGAGACATAAACTAATTTACAACAATATTTGAGACATAAACTAATTTACAACAATATTTGAGACATAAAATAATTTACAAGAAGCAAGTGCCAACCAACAGAGTATTTTGTGTCTGATTTGTAAAAGAAAAGTTACCTCTTCTGAAAAGACAGATAGCTTAAAATCAGTTTGTTTAGATAATATCGTTTTACACTTGATGTTTTATACCAAATCTATTAATTCATTTGGGTGGGTTTCAAAAAAATGCACACGTTCCTTCTTTTTCATATAACGTGAAAGCTATAGAATAAAATTTTACATTCAAAAGATATGTTTTGGTGTTGCTTAATGTATTACAAACTTTCAACTTGATTGTGTTGTTAGTTAAAAGTAATACCTAAAGAACAAGTAAAAAAATGCCCCGAGTGTAACACTTTTAGAGTGACATGTATTTTTATGATTTTTCTTGTTGAATGTTTCGTTCACTTTTGGTCTTATTAGTTCAAGTTGATTTTTTATTGAAATGTTAAACTGTTACCTAGAATAGTTAGTGTAATTTGTACAAATATTATAATCGTAACTCATTATTTGATGTCATTTTATAAGAGCACCTGTATAGATTTTTTTTTGTAAAAATGGGAAAGTTTAATTGAAGCTGGTACTGTACGTAAACAGATTCTTAAACAGTGAATGAAGTTTTATAATGAGATAAACACATGTGTCTACTTCATATTAGAAAACATGATTTAAGTAAATTTAAAACTTATCTTTCAAAAGAATATCCATATATCACTGAAGCTGATCGGAAATGTCCCGATTGTAACATTTTGTCTTTTTATAAGAGTTTAATAACACATTCGTTGCAAATAGTTTGATTTTCTTGTATTTTTCAGACTCAAAGATTTTAAGAATATGTAGTAAACCAGAAACAAAAAAGGTCATGTTGAACAAATTTTGTTTTGTTATCATGATCAAATGTGTTGTCCCGAGTGTAACACCTGTTTCAACTAGTTTAAATCAGTCATGTTACTTAGTGAATAAATGTCGTGAGCACTTTTCATTTACAGTTTTATTACAAGTATGAATTGTATTAATACTTCTTACCTGACACAGTGGAATGGAACATGTTTTTGTTTGTAGAAACAATTAATCTTCTAGAAAACAGCATCATTCACATATCACTTGTAAGCGGTATCTTTTAATATTTTTAGGATAACTAAAAAGCTCCAACTTAAATTCATTAACGACAGTTTCCAAAACGAAAGTAAGGCGAAAATTTATTCATATAAGTGATCTTTTATCTAAATCATACTATCTTCAAATGTAGTAGTATCAAATGTTACAATCGGGACACAAAAATATTATTTATGTATTACACGAACAAATTTGATTTTCTTTACAGGAACTTCAGACAGAAACATTACATACATAAAATGTCACACTTAGTGGAACAGCACAGTAAAGTTGAAAGTTTACAACAAATTCAGTAGCACAAAAACACGACTTTTGAATGTAAAATTTTATTATTGCGGCATAAAGCTTTCACATAATATGAAAAAAGACGGAACCTGCACCTATCTACAATCTCTATCCCCTTCACTTTAAAAAAGAATCTGTCTTTTCTTTTTTGTCCTTTCAAACAATAAAAATATTTTAGGATGAGGGGTACCCCCATTTTTAATTTATTTGTATTTTTATTTCTTAACAAGGTTGAAACCTGCTATAGCACAAGGTAAAACAAAGATAATCTATGACACATACTTTGATAAGAAATGTCAGATGGTTAAGGGAGACGGAGTCACAGGAGGGTTCTAGGTCGCTACTTACAAAACACACAAACGCAAACTTAATTTTTCATTTTATTCAACCAACAAACAATTTGTGTTGTTCGGGGAGGATGAGTGATAATTTATGGTTTTCAGACATTTATTCACCGTCTCTCCTTACTCTCTTAAACTGTTTTTTTTTTTTTTTTACTTTTTAAAATATATTTCTTTCAAAAATCCAATTAAACATTTAGGTGGTGGTGTTGGAACCTATCAGGAGTACCCACCCTTCCCTAAATGTTAAAATATTATTTTTGTTTTATTTATGAGGCTTAAACAAAATTTACACATACTTTTATAGGAAGTATCGAGGGGTGTAGAACTGACAAGCGTTGAAATTAAACAAGCCCCATATTTAGACTAAATATCCCAGTATTGTATTGAGCAACTTGTTGTTGCAATAACATCACATAACGCACACCTGTCGTAAGGAAGGCCAGTACAAATAGAAGAGTTTTGCGCCAGTTTGTTTGAATGAAACAGAACATACAAGTACACTATTTCTTAAAAATCGAACTGTGAATGAATCAAACTGACTGAAATGCTGTGGTTTTTTTGTTTATATTCATGCTAGTTGTTGAAGTTGATTAGAATTTTAATGGTAAAATTGGTATAGTTTCTCATAAACATCTGTATTTTAAGTAATGAGTTTTATACATACATCTGCACTAATATTTACATAATAAAAACTTTTTGAGGTACAGTTTGGTAAAGTAAAACCAAAAACATACAGAATATGTATATTTTCTTCAAAAACTGTAGTTTGATATACATTTTTGTGTTTTAAAGTATTTTTATTTGTATATGTTAAAAAATCACATATTTGTTAGAAACCTCTTAGTTTAGTTAATATGAGAGTGAAAACTTCCAAATTTAAGCTTGTTTTAGAAAACTTTGAATTCATTGGAACAAAATGTTTAAACGTTAAAAAAAATCTGTTTTATATACTTTAGCCCTTGGTTATATCTGAACATTCAATATATTACATACATGTATCTATTTTGAATGAAATTTTGAACAAATATGAAATTCTAAATTTTACCCTCGTTGTCACTCTTTGTCTTCAAAGTTTTTGGCTGTGTGGGGAGGCTGTGTCTGCTGGATGTGGCTATTCCTGATATGCATCTTTCCTTTTTTTCATTATTTTGAAACTAAGTACTAAGGTTTAGATGTTATTGTTTTAATATTAATTTACGTCATTGTTTTGTCATAAAAATACCTTCCGTATTAAGATGCAAACTATTTAAATAGTAAAGACATATTCTGACTACCTTGAGCATGGCAAGGTCGCTAAATGGTTTCAGAGTCCATGTCAGATGTTGTTTCTTTGAAACACTATAACTAAATTGATAGTAGGCAACTGCTGCTTTCTTCCAGCAGCTGTTGCTAGCCAGCTCATAGCAAGCACAAGCCCATAAATGCCCTTGACCCTTTGGCAGATCTCCTATCATTCTCTTCACATTCCCTACAAAACATAAACGCATGAAGTAAACACTCAACATTTAAAATACGTTAATAAGTAAACTAAGAATGACGTCACTTTTCGAGGATATGGTTGGTATTAACTGTGTCTGACACTTGCATGATTGGCTACGCGCTGTCGCCGTATTGGGGGTTATCTATACATTTTCCATGCTATTTTTAGTTGAATTTAAATTTGAAATCCTTCAAACGGGTATACATGATTTCCTACGAAAAGTATTATCGTATAATGAAATATAACATTATTTTATTGTTTTATTAACATTAAACAATAATCAAATAAAAAATATAACTCAATATTGACAACAATAAACAGTACAATTTCGATCCATACCAAACGATGGTATGCATGTGAATGTGAACATGAATTATTCAATGCGGTATTTTTCAGAATAATACCATTCCAAGTTGTGCGGCTTATAATACTTATTTAACGGAATGTGTTTGCCTAAACGAGAAAACAATGGTCAGGGCTTTACAAAATAGAATTATGACAGTGGATCTGAGCATATAAATCCTGCATATCACAGACAAAGCCAAAGCCAAAATTTAAAAAGCAGGAAGTATATTCTTGGGGTGATTGAACTATGTCCAAATCAATATATGATGGGATATTGAAATCACCCATATTTTAACTGGTCAAAATATTTAAACAAATTTAATTTAAGTAGTACTATTAACGATTACTGTTTTTAACGAACAATGTCTTCAGACGAACTGATAGCCTTTGCGCAATCAGAGCTCCTGAATGATTAACACTATCAAAGTTACATCGCTGAAAAGACACGTTGAAACCCGCTAGCCCATCTTCCAAGGGACCATAAAATAAAAATCAAAATGTCAGCTTTGTTATTAACTTTAGAGTAGATAAAAACAAATTCTAAATTGGATAAAAAACTAACACATGATAGGCAGATATGTGTTTTTTTCTACTGACATGAAAACAATGGTTTGTTAAAACAATCTGATATACTTACAGACAGATTTGGGCATCTCTGAGCAAACAGACGCCAGTTCTACAAGAATATTTACTTTCACTTTGTCCTCAACATTGATTTTTATGCTGCAGTAAGCCTTTATAAATGCTGCCTTTGCTCCCTCTATCTTATGAAGACCTCGCATTGCTTTGCCAACCCGTAAATGAGCCTACAAATAAAATAATTTCCTTACCTGCTTTTGTGTTACTTAAAGAGGAGTTGGAATCATACGTCGCTGAATATAGAATGTTAAATTGCGCATTAAAGGCCTTTTATCAGAATAAATAACTGCCGTTTTCTCGTGTAAATATTGTGTTGCGCTCAACCCGTGGCTAGGCGGCAAGGGTAGAAATATGCATTAACATTACTGCTCTTGAACAGGCTTAATTAATCTGAAACTACAATATTTTCAAATTTGTTGTTTTCGGTAAATCATGCATATCAGGAATTAGTAATTTATTATTATGTTACTATAGTAAAATTCTTATCAAGAAATTGCATGTGTATGAAGAGTGAATACGCAAGACTGGAACTGAAACCAATACGTATCTGACAAATTCTTCCTCTATGGATATGAGTGTGGTAATTAATATGTTGTCTAAATCCATGCCTGCACCGGTTGGTCATTACCCGTGTTCACGCACCACCAATTACTATTTTAATCTTAACATTTATGTTGTGGACTCAGTTTGATTGAGCCTGTTCATTGACAGTATTAGATGCAAATTATTGCCAATGCCGTCTAACCACGGGTTGAGCGCAACTCATTATTTACACAAGTAAACAGTCAAATTTAGATCCATCCCAAACGATGGTATGCATAAGGCGGTAAACATTCAATCATTAATGCAGTATTTTTATATTAATACCATTACATATACAGTGGCGCATAATCGTCGAGAAACCAATGGAGTTCCCATAAATCAGAAATCATCCGGGAAACTCAACAGAATAGAGTTTTAACAGATGATATGAAAATAAAAGTATCACAGAAAACGACAATTGCAAGAAAACAGGAAGTATATGGTCATTTAGATTAAACAATATTCAAATAATATAGTGGCTAGGATATTTAAAAAAAAAAGCAACATATGCATATCAGGAATAGCCACACTCAAAAAACACAGCCTCCCCACGCAGCGAAAAAGAAGAGAGGAAGATAGAGAGAGCGCATGTTTTATATATGTATGTCAATTCAAATAGGACGCCACAAACAAACAACTTATCTTAAACCTGGCCGAAAAATAAAAACAAACGTAATTTAAGTAGTACTACTGACTAACTTAAGTATCGTGCTCATCGACCTTCGAAGGACGTAGCTAAAAACAGCACAGCTTGAATGTATGGGGAGACATTTTACAGCCGACACACAGCACAATGAAACGCTACAGTAACTGATATTTATATATATATATACAAAAAAGAAACAAGGAAAGCCACCGGACACGACAAATATGAAAAGTTTACTGGCTCGTTGTAATCCACTATGGTCATTGGCAGAAATGGAAATGCATAAACTTTACTATGTCATTCAGACCGCATGTCTGAAAACAAACGTTCTGCACATGGTCTCAGTTGGATGAAAAAATCGACATAAATTTAATAAAATTCCTTCCCGGGATTTATAAGTTAAGGACCGGACACGAAATGCACTGCTCAAAACCGTTGAACACCACATGGAAAGAGTCAGCACGGTTAAAAAAAATTGCTTTGCATTACAGAAAAAAACTTTTAAAACAAGGTTATCGGTATCATAAATTAAGGAAAACATTTTGCAAGTTTATCATCGATACCAAGATCTATTTCAAAAATACAGGTGCAGTTTAAAATCACTATAAGTTAATTTACAGCCATTTTTTGGAGATTTAATTTATCAAATTAAGAAGATAAAAGGAATTTTTTTAAATCTCATTGGATAAAACGTGATCACATAATAAGTGATAAATTTCTATATTGACTCGTGAGTGGAGTCTCAATGAAATATTGACCTGGGCGAAATATATCTCGCGCGAATTGGTCTAGGTACGAAATACGTAACAGCACTGTGACGTCACAACAAATACAATCGTTGGTTTCAGACAAAACAGGCACAGTGTATTAATATCAGGCAATGCTTCAATGTAATGACGCCAGTTGCAGCAACAAAAACAATAGGACCAAAACTAAAAAAAGCATTCTAGGCACAAAGGTAAGTGACATTTTGGGAAGTAAAATTATTTTATCTTAAGATTTAATAATGAAGCAAATGTTGCATTTTAGTTTCAGTCAATATGGTGATTTATCGACCTCGATGAATTCCAATAATTGCATAATGTTAATTTCTTCCGGTTATTCGTTAAACCCGTCTGTGAATTTAAAAAGAAAGGTTACCAAAATGATATTTTAAAGCGCTCTGAAGGCCTGGTAATTAACCCATCTACAGTTGATCATTATGCTTACCTCTTTCGTTGCACGACGGTGGCAGGAGATTTAGAGTTTATGTAGGTGTATGAGGAAATATTTTCTTCAAAGAAAATAGAAGCTCGATATGTTTCTTTTATCTCTGCCATTGTGTTCTTTCTGATATTACTCCAGGAGCTCTGGTTTCGGTAAGATGATTGAGTACAGACCCTTTGGCTTTTTGTTTTTATATGATTGTTTGTGTGCTTTTGCATGCAACATTGTTGAACTGATGGGTGGGTTGGAGTAATTTCACCAAGAAAACTTGTATTTGTTTGTTGATATGAGAATCTTTTGGGGCAAGTGTGAGGTAGGTGCGACCCTAGAACCTAGTTTTAACCCCCGTGGATGTTTGGTTAGCCACTGATCGTTCCAAGGCGGTAAACCCTCGAGTTCTCATATTTGTAAACTGTTTGTGGTGTCTTTTTTGAGACTGATCATTTTATAAACCATGTTCTCTCTCTCTCTCTCTCTCTCTCTCTCTCTCTCTCTCTCTCTCTCTCTCTTTCAATGGGATTTACATTCGATCGAAATTTCACGAAAATTCTTACAGGAAATAAAAAGTAGTTGAGTAATTGAGAGGACCATCAATGCGTGGCTTAAACCATTAAACACCATCGCTGACCTTGACATTGACCCTGTGTCGAACATTTGGAACACAGGTTCTTAATGTGTTGAATATTTGGCTCAAGATTCAGGAAATTACTTCCGTGGAGTTTGGAAAAAGCTCAAAAAATATGCTGATCAGGAATGGCAACATTCAGAAGACACAGCCTTCTCACACAGCCAACAAGCAGAGGTAAAAAAGAGCAAAGGAAATTAAAAAGGCCAATTTTAATATAGACACCACAATCAATTAACGAGAAAGAGAAGCCGATGTGTTACAGACTTGTATAGCAACGTTCAGTGACAAAACGATTTGCCATTGGGATTTAAATCAAGTTCTAGAGTGCATCAACCTGACACTTGCGCTAACAGGTTCTCAAATGAACAAACAAGTACAAGTTGTCTTGGTAACATTACTCAAACCCACCCATCAACACGACAATGTTGCATGCAAAAGCACACTAACATTGATAGAAAAAGGGCAGGTACTCAATTACATGTACCTTACCGAGACCAGAGCCACTAGAGTCAAATAAGCGGACACACAAAACGGATATATGGAAACTCGAAAATGACTGACGACGGAACAGACATACGAACGGATACATTTCCTTAGCTTATTTCCCCTTCGTGGCGGGGGATGACAAAGAAATGGTAATACGTTATTACTGCCCGTTCTGCTTCGGTTGAGTGCAACAAAATATCTAAACATGCACACATCTGGCCTTCAGACAAACAAATTTGTTTTCCTAAATTATAAATCGATGGGCAAAAACTTTGAGAAGCAGATAAATAAATTTGTGCGCG